>PVKA01035840.1:0-22298 GCA_004027165.1 Ctenomys sociabilis
ACACACACACACACACACACACACACACACACACACACTACAGCCCTTAGAGTCTGCTTGCACAGGGAGACCTGGACTAAAAATATAACTGAGGTATATACCTGTAGGGGCCACACCCCCTTTCCCATCCTTATGCTGGAGCTTGATGAAGACACTTGAGAGTCTAATGAGATAAGGCCCAAAATGTACTCAAGATTGTCCTCAGCAGAACTCTGAGCAGAACTGGTGTCCATGCTCAGAACTCTTGCCTGCTGTGTTGGACTAAGACTCTGTGTAGGAGCAGGCCAGAGGTCACTTCTGAAGAGGTGTGTGTGTGTGTGTGTGTGTGTGTGTGTGTGTGTGGTGCTGAGGGTTGAAACCCAGAGACTTCACACTTAGCTGCAGCCCCAGCGACTTCACACTTAGCTGCAGCCCCAGCCCTTTTTCATTTTTTATTTTGAGATAGGGTCTCACCAAATTGCTCAAACTGGAATTAAAATTGCAGTCTCCCTGCCTCTGCCTCCCAGGGTTCTGGGATTACAGGAGTAATCCATCTTCGGGGGTATGTGCTAATGTGAGCAGGAGAAATAAGTGATGTTTGTTTCGCTGTGCTATGGTCTTCTGTAACCCTGCAGCTTGTTCAAGTCTGGGAATAACCAGAGACAAAGGCCTCCATGAGGTGTCTTTGGCTCTAGCCATATGACCTCACCACCCCTAGTTCCTTCTGTTGTGTCATGTGAGGACCCTGAGGACAGTCCTGAACTATTGACCACCAAGGTATCTCCATCCAGCACCCAGCTGGTCCTAGCTTCAACTGTAATGTTGCAGGACATCTTTAGATACCCACACCTATGCTGTCACCAGCTTGTCTCACAAATTCAAGCACCCTCTCTTGGTCATCTCCCAGTGGGGTCCCAACTCCTTCAGCTCAGTTTAGGCCAAGTGGACCCTGATCCTCCCCCCATTCCCCTGTCTCTACTTCTATGGCTTGGATACACAGGCCCCTGACTCTAAAGGATTCTGAGCATCCAGGATGCTCTAAATGTGGGCAGGAGAAGCCTCTGCATCATTTGAGGGTGGGAAATGAGGCAGGACATGACCCCAAAGCTCTATCCATACAGGTACTGGTGGCCATGTCTGACAGCTCAGGTAACACACCCATCTAGTTTGTCAAGGGTTGGGAGAGGAAGCAGAAGATGGAGTACACACTCTGACCCTGTGTGTGACTTCTAGAAACTTCCCTTCCACTCAGGCCAGGGCCTGGGAAACTATTTATCTCAGGACTTGGCAAGTTGCCTAAAACTTCAGAAGTACTGGAAGGCAGGGGACTGGGGATGAAGTGCGGACCAAGGACTGGTCTAGAAGCTCCCCTACTCCTGAGGACCAGGAGGGCAGCCATGGCATGATGGAGGGCATGACTGAACCAGCCATTCAGAGTCAGAAATGGTGGGGGATAGGAAGTTCTGGGATTTCTTGTTATCTCTGCTCAGTTGTAGAAAGAGAATCAGACTTTGTGATGGTGACACAAGCAAGCACAGCCAGGCCAGAGCAGAAGCACCTGTGGTTCCCTTCTCCAAGCTGGGCTTGTACAGCCTGGAACCTGGGTCACCTGCCCACCCACGACAATGCCCCTCCACACAGCTGCCTCAACTTTCTCCTCATCTTCACACTTCCCCCCAGGGGGCAGCCAGCACCCACAGGATAGACACAAGATCCCAAATTTATGTTCCCGTTGATCATTGTCTTTGTTGAAGAGCCTTAGGTCAACCTGCCAGGGCCCCTCCCTGGCAGTCATTATGCCCCTTGATGCCTACAAGCTCAGTCCCTAGGCAGTTGTCTGGCAAGCAGAGTGAGGAGCCACCAGCGATCCAGGAGGCCCTCCCCAAAGCCGACTTGGGCCCCCTTTCTCAGTCCCTCCCTAGGGCCCAGGGTGAGCCTGACCATTTTCATGTAGGAGTCAGCTTGTACCCTACTCCAGGTCTGAGGACAGTAGGTAGGAACACTGGGTGAGGCTTAGAACTTGGTTCGCAGGCAGAGAACCCCTCAGACATGGCAGGATCAGGAGCCAGAGTGGAAGTGGGGTCTGGTGCCCAGCCCTGGATGTATGAATAGCTGCTCTGCCCCCATGAGTCTCTGCTGTCCAGGAGAGCCCTAAAACCTGGGCTCTTCTTGATCATTACATTGACCATGTCTCATTACATTCTTAAGTCTCCTCCTTGGGGTATAGGACCCCCCATAACTGGCTGAGCCAGACCCTGGGGACTGAAGAAACAGCAGCACAAGAGATGTGGGAACAAAACACTCCAATGAAAGAGCCAGTGCCTGGTGACAAGGAGCCAATAGGGGCAGTGTGTCCCACTTTCTTCCTGTCTCTCTAGGAAACTAGAAGGGGCTTCTTGGTCGCCAGAGGGGAACCTGTGGCTTGGGAAGTGAGAGAACTTCCCTGGATCAATGTAAGCAAGGGCAAGTCTAGCCACTGTGGCCCCAGTATGTTCCAGGGTTCTGAAAACAGGACTCTACTGGGCTCTGAATGGGGCAGCAAGGGACAGGTGGATGCCAGTGAGCACCAGGGTCTCCCCAAGAGTCAAGGCCTCAATCACCCTAGGCTGATTCTGGTCAGATTTCACTGACCATGGGGAGGGACTTAACATTTGAGCCTTAAATTGAATGGCCACATGGGCTCAAAACTGGTCACGTTGGCACCATTGAGGACAGGAATATTGTAGGTGAGACCCCCCTGAAAGCTGAGTTCTGCATGGGACCTGAAGGATGGCAACAATGTAGAGTGGTAGAGGATCTTAGGGCAGTGGCCAGGGTACCTCTTCTCCTCCAGCCCAGCCTCCCAGCCACTTTGAGGATCTGAGTTCAAACAGAGATCAATTCGGCAATCCACAGTTTAATGGGAAACAGGTAAGCAGGAGGTCTGGCCACACATCCCACACCAACCCACTTCCTAGACACACTGACTCACAGTCTCCCTCCCAGAGTTCAGAGAGGCCTGGGGAACTCAGAGGAGGAGGGCACGGGCAACCCATTGCATTGGAGGATGAGGACATTTGGGAGGTGAGGCTGGATTGAGGAGAAGAACCAGGAGTGTTAAGAAGCAGACTGGGCAACAGGAAGACCCCATCCGTGCCCCATCTAGGGCCCAGAAAACAGGGGAACATAGTGATGGATCCAGGACACATAGCTCATCACACGGGCATACACCCCAGGGAAGTCACAGTGGCCACAGCTGAAACCCCAGCTCACCACGCCTACCTGCACCCAGGTGCAGTTCCATGTGCAGACAAGGGGACCCCCAGAGTCACCCTGAAGAGACATGAGATACACTGTACCCTCCAGTGTCCTCCCAACATATACCCCTGGGGGCCTTTGCTGGGAGGGACAGAGATGTATGTTTGGCAGGGCTCACCTGGCAGGCATCATGGTCCTTATGTCCAGCACACAGCATATCATCCTTGATGACCTCACTAGCACTCTTCAAAGAAGAGTTCTGGTGCCGCTGGTTACAGACCTCATTCTCCACAATAGGGACTGACACCACCCGTAAGTGGTAAGGTGGGGGCAAGGACTCTGTGGAGAGAGGCCAGGTGAGTCATGGCATGGAGGGGGGGTTACACCTGTTCCTAACAGTGAATAAAGAATGACCATGAAGTCTCCAGTCCTTACCTCCGACTCTGATGTTACCCCAGCCAGTCACCCAGCAGGTCTTCCCTGAGGAAATATTCTGGGAGATCTTAGGGAGGGAGATGGGATGGACGTGCTCTGACAGCACCACAGAGGTCTCCAGTTTTAGCAGGGCAATGTCCCCACCTCCAGAGGCCGACAGACTCTCATTGTACTTGGGGTGGCGAATGATCTCAACCACCTTCATCAGCCGGTGATCCTCATACAGCCTCAGATGTCCAACTTGGACCCTGAAGGCACAGGCCTCCAGCTCCTCCCTGGGGAGGGGACACCATGAGACCCTCAGGGAAACCTGCAGGCCAGGGAGGCTGAGCTCAGCACAGTTGCAGGGATTGGGCCAGACACTTGGGCCAAGACTTCCCCTGCAGCCTGAAAAGGGCTCACCAATTCTGCCTCCCTCCTGGTCACCCTGCACCCAGCCCAGGACACAGATGGCCACACTCACGGATCAAGACAGTGGGCAGCAGTCAGCACCCACTGTGGGTGGATGAGCGAGCCCCCGCAGATGTGCTCCCACCGGTGGTTGAACTGGCTGTAGAACTGCAGGCTGACCTGCCATGGGAACCTCATGGCCGAGACAGGGCAGCCCCCAACGATGCCTGCTAGCTCCTGTTGTGGGTGAGGTTCTGAGGAAGTAGGTGAGGTTGTCAGGGGATGGATGGAGGTGCTCAGGACTCAGAGTAAGCAAGTGGAAGTGGGCAGCCCCAGGAGGGATCCTGTGAACCCTCAGGGAGGGACGGGATCAGGACTTACCAGGAATCCTGGGGATGGAGCTCCCCAGACAGAGAAAGGTCAAAAGCAGCAGCCACAGCATCCTGTGGCAGCCTTAAAAGAAAAATCTCAGATCCCAAATACAAGCTATGGAGCCAGGAGACCAGAGGGCAGGGTCTCAGTCTGCTGAGTAAGCCTAACTCTGTTGCACTCCTCTCTCTTGTGTCTCCCTTAGGCCTCATTTATCCTCTGCCACAGGATGTGGGTACGTGGTCTACCAGCCCTGCTAGAGGAATAGGGTGTATGACTTATAGGCAATCACATCCTCTCCCATCTTTGGGGCCAGTGAGAACTCATGGTCAATGCAAGCTCACTGTTGCTGGGGTTGGGGTGGGGGAGTATGGAAGGACATGAGCCATGAACATTGTGTTCAGAAAGGGACAGAATTATGGTGAAGGAGTGATAGGTCAAGGTAGGGGGCTCTACGGACCAAACCGAAGCAGCCACCCTATGTTCTCATCAGTAGCTATAGTCCAGTATCCCACAGATGCTCAACACCTGAGGCAGGCAACACCTCAGGAATATGGGTCAGGGTCTCAGAGTTCTGGTGGGTATAGGAGAGTTTACCCAACAGGGGCAGGATTGTTGAGTCAGGTCACTGAGCAGGCCCAGGAACACATCCATCCTTCACAATGACAGTGACCTCCCACAAGGGGTAAAGGCAAACTGTAACTACCTGACCGGGGTCTGGGAAGGCCCTCACCCACTATAGCAATTACTGGACATCACTCACCCCATCTTCCCTAGCTCCCAGAATATCCAGGTCAAAATGGCATCCAGGGGCCCAGGGACGCAAGGGCCCATATGCACCATGCCTAGCTATATACCTGTCAAACCATCCTGGGTCCAGGGCGTGGCTCCCAGCTATGAATTGCTCCATGGGCCATTAAAGCCTGTTCTATGTCATGATTCTCAATATGGATTATCAGGGAATGAGAGCTGTAGACTTTCCCTGTGTCTTCCCATCCTGCACCCTCAGCGATTCCACACCCCTTTTTCCATGGTTGAAGGCCATAGCCTGCTTATAGAAGAGTCTGAGAGGATTCTTTTTGTTATTACTGCTTATTTGTTTTGCAGTAGTGGAAAATGACAGAGGGCTCTTATTCTGAGTTATATCTTCAGCCCTTTTCTAATTGTTTTTTTTTATTTTGAAACTGGGTCTTCCCAAGCTGTTAAGTTACTTGGGCTGGTTTCAAACTTGGGATCCTCCTGTGTAGCTTCTTAGAGTGCTGAGATTGCAAGCATGTGCCACTATTCCAGGGAAGAGTCTGAAAACTTGAGGGTGTTTTGTCAAGTGTGCAGGAAGAATGTGATCTAAGAAGACAACCAGGCCCAAGAGTGAAGGAGGAGACACTTCTGCTAATTCCACAAGCAACAAGGGTCCAGCAAGGAGTAAGCCTCAGACATGGGCTAACTTGGGTTCCCCAAATTCTTATGTTGGCCCTAAAATCCAGAACCTCAGAATGTGATTGTGTTTGGACAATCACCGGGTCTTAACAAGGTATTCAAGGTAAAATGAGGTCATATGGGTAGGCCCTCTGACCAATCTCACCAGTGTCCTCATAACAGGCAAAGGAATGATCACATGAGGACACAGGGAGAAAGCATCAGCTACAAGCCTAAAAGAGAAGCCTTGAGAGGAGCTAGTCCCAGGTTGACCTGCATCCTCCTGGACTGCGTAAGAATAAAATCCTGCTTGTGGTCCAGGTCTGTGCACTTTGTTGTGGCCTCAAACTGGTGGAACAGATTCCTATCCACCCCTACTGTCCCACCAGGAAGGAGGCCCTGGGAGAGCACATGGCCAGCTGGGCCACTCAGGGTGAACTATGAAGTTGGGAGTTCTAAAAAATGTTTTCCTCTGCCTGAAATTCATGTGTAAAATTCATGTGCAGTGCCCTCTTAGGAGTAACCTCCAAAGTGTTTTTATTTCCTGTGGCACATCTCCATCGCCAAGGTGCAGAAAGCTGCAGGGGCCTCCTTTACCACCAATCCTTCCCGTCTGAGGCCCTGGGTTCTCCCTTAGAGACTCACTCTCACCACTGGCCTCAGGGTCACCAGTTCTGGCCCTGACCCTCACACAGTGTTGCAAGAGATTAGAAAGTAGGCCACGGTGGTGGAAGCAACCTCTACCTCAGAGGCCCAGTCAACCCTCAGCCCAAGCCTGGGTTGCCTCACTGCTAAGCCCAGGAACTGCTCCTCTCAGACAATGCGGGCAAGACGAGCTGCCCTGGGGCCTCTCGGACAAGAACCCATCCTTTCCTCTACTTCCACACTGTTGTCTGGTCTGGAACTGGGTTAAAACTTGGATCTGGGGTCACTTAGAGACCCATCAGGGATGACGGAGGGGCTATCTAGCTGATGAGTCACTTTCACATGCTGGCGGTCTGCTTGGAGACCCCTGAGCACTGCAGCTGGGGAATATGTGTGTCCTGTCTCTCGTGACACCATGATAGAAGGTCACAGCGGGCAGGCTCCTGCAAGAACACTGGACCCTACATTCCAGCAGCATCTCCCAGAGGCTTCAGGATGACCATCTGTTCTCTACTCTGGCTACACAATCAGCCATTCATTCTGCTGGGCTTGCACACTCCAGAGCCTCTGGAGAAGGGACACTGTCCCCCCACCCCGACTGCCCACAGATTTTCATGCTTTCCAGGGACCTGGGATGGCCAGGGTGCTTAGGCTTCCATCATGGTCATAGGTTTCCCCAGTCCACTAGGACTCAGGTGTCTGCACTGATCTTTGCATGCTGTGGGGCAGATCATGGTAGGGGTTATCCAAACTGAGGAGGTTTTATGTTGTTTCCAGATTCTTGCCACCACACACATAGCAGAACATTTTAGTTCAAACCTGGGCTTTCCACAGGTCAAGCCCAGTCACCAGCCCCTCGAGTGAACTGGTAGACCACTGTCCGTTGACTATGGGCTCTGAGAGCATTGTCTCTCTCTGGGCCCTCCCTACATTAAGGAAAATCATGGTTTTTAGTTTTCCCATTTGAGGAGTGCAAAGCAGCTCTCCAGTGACCAGAAAGGTCACCATTGTTTTTTTTATTTTATTGAAGTACAAATATCAATCAGACAGTTTCAAGACACCTTAACAAGACAGATTCAATAAATTAATATATTGCAAACTGTTTTCATAAGGGTCACCATTTTTATGTTGACTAGCTGCTACTTTTATGAACAAAACATGTTCATTTCTACAAAGGCTGTCTTGGGAAGTGAGAAACCACTGGCTAACAGTACAGGCTTCACTCCTCTTGCAGACCCCGGAGCTGCACCCCCCCTGAGCTCATGCTCTGACCTGGCTCACTTCACACCCTGCCTGTCCTCTAGCCTTGGTTCCATGCCCTCTCTATTACCCGGCTTCAAACTCAGCACACAACACTTCCTTGCACAAGGCAAACCTGATCCCGTCTCTTTTGTCCTTATAAACCGAGCACAAAGCAGGTTCTTGTCAAGTAACCCATGCATTTTGATGGCATAAGGAGCACAGCCTTAGTACCACAGGACCACTGAGCAGGCTCCCCCTCTGACTCAGCACCTGTGCCCCAGCTCTAACCACAACAGGACAGGATGGCATTTCCTGGAGCTCTGGTGACCAACAGGAGCTGAGATATCAATGTCCAGCCCCCTTGTTCCTCAGAAGGAAAACACGGGAGCTCTCCTGGCTCCTAGAGTCCCCTGAGACTCACAGTAGAAGCAGCCTTCCAAATGCACACATCACTGTCTACTAACACCACACACACACACACACACACACACACACACACACACACTGCCTCCCAAATACCCCATGCCCCTGAGTGCTCATCTTGGGGTCTTTTCCTGGCACAATCTCAAATACTAAACTGTGCCATGTTCTAAAAGCAAGCAGAGGGCTGGCTAGGGGAGATGGCTCAGTAGAATAAGCACTTCCCTGGCAAGCACAAGGGGTCTGAGCTCAATCCCTGGTTCTGTCAAAAATAAATAAATAAAATAAAGGCAAGCAGAGCAAGAAGGGTGAAGGCCTCATTCTATCTCAGTTTCACATTTTGTAGAAACAATCATCTGCATAAACATAACTGGGGTTGTAGCTTACAACTCCCACAGTGGATACTAAAGTGTTTAAATGGTGAACAAATAAGTTAGAACCTGGAAGGTTTTATCCAGGCAAACTGCTATTCAAGGATGCCAACAAAATGAACAGATTCTCAGGCACAGCACACCCTACCCCAGTGACAATCTTAGGACAGTTTAGATAAAACTCAAATTCAAGGAAAGCCACCTGTAGAAAATGTTGCAAGCGATATAGTCAGCAAAGAGAATCACCTATCATGGTAAAGGTTACTATTATCTTTAG
The DNA here is from genome assembly GCA_004027165.1 of Ctenomys sociabilis. NCBI lineage: Eukaryota > Metazoa > Chordata > Mammalia > Rodentia > Ctenomyidae > Ctenomys > Ctenomys sociabilis. Next base: position 8,782 of record PVKA01035840.1, read on the forward strand.
AACAGATAAACTGAAGACAAAAGAGGAAATATACCCTCAGAGCCCCAGAATTAACAGTCAACACTGGTATCAGTGTGATAAATATGAGGGAGAAGTAGAGATTAGGAGAGGCTTGATAAACTTCTTAACTTAATGGGGTTAAGTGTAGATCTCTATCTACAGTAAAGATTAAAAAAAGAAGAAAGAGAAATTAACAGAAAATAATTGAATTGTATAAAAAAGAATTCAGGAGGTAGGAACTGGTCTTAATATATTAATGATCCTGGGGCCAGGGAGATGGCCCAGTGGAATAAGCCCTTCCTTGGCAAGCACAAGGGCCTGAATTCAATCCCTGGTTCTCCAAAAAATAAAAAATTATATATATATATATTATATATATATATATATATTCTTAATAAATACAAAGGGAGTAAATTTACCAGTTCAAAAGTAAACATTGAAGGTGGGCATAAGAAACTAATTCAGATCTATTGTTTATGAGAAAAAGTTACCAGTAAAATGATGGTAAGAAAGTATTAATCAAAAGATAGCATATTTAATTTTTAAACTTTTTTATGCAGGTCATCAAAATGATGTTATCCTTATCAAAAACTACCCTTACAACAGTAGAAACAAAGTTACACATAGGGAGACTTTTGCAAAACGTAAAGTGTTTGTATCCAAGCCAAGCGTGTGATGTCAAGCTATGACTCCAGCACTGAAGGAGGCTGAGGCAAGGGGAATCACAAATTTGAGCTGAGCCTGAGCAAACTAAACAATTAATCAAGACAGTCTCAAAATTAAATTAAATTAAATTTTAAAAGGTCTCCAAGGCCTTCAGACACAGATCAGGGCCCTGGGTTCAGTCCCCAGTACTGGAAAAAAAAAATTTACCAGTAAAAGAAGGCTATAAAAATGAAACCTAGAGCTAGAAATATGGCTCAGTAATTGAATGCTTTCTTAGAATGGGCAAGAACTTAGGTTCTGTCCCCAGCACTATAAAATAAAATAAAATAAATATATAAATAAACCCTAGAGAAATCATAATCTTAGACAGATAATTTTAAAAATCCCTAATTTTAAAAAGTCATGAGACAGGAGCAGGGGCCAGGGATCAATCCCCAGTGTGCTATGCTGGTCCTGCCCCTGGGGTGCACTGAGACAGCAATTGAGACTGGGCATGGTAACACACACTTATAATCTCAGTGCTTGGGAGGCTGAAAACAGGAAGTTCACCAGAGTCCAATCTGTGTAGTGAGACCCTGTAGATACTGTACTAAATGCATTAAAAAAAAAAAAATCATGAGAAAACCAGGAAGATAGCTCAGCAGCATAAGTGAGTATCTAGTCCTGAGTTCAATCCTGAGTACAAAAAAAAGGAAAGAGGAGGAAGAAGAAGAGGAAGAAGAAGAGGAGGACGGGGAGGAAGAGAAGGAAGAAGAAGAAAAGGAAAAAAAGGAAGAGAAGGAGAAGGGGAAGGGGAAGGGGGAAAGAATAGAATCATGGTAGAGCAAGCACTGTTTTTACTTCTGTTTAATTTACTACTGAAAGTCCTAAAGGGTCATGAAAAAAAGAAAAACTGAAGGGGTAAGATTTGGAAAGGGAGCTAAGCAATGGTGGCACATGCTCATTATCCCAGAACTTGGGAGGCTGTGACAGGAGGATCACTTCAAGTTTGAGGCCAGCCTGGGCTACAAAGTGAGTTCAAGGCCACCTGTAGAGTGAGACCTTGTCTCAAAAAGAGACAAAAAATTGGAAAGTAAGCTGGTTATGGTGGGCCACAACTGAGATCCTAGCACTCTGAATGGCTAAAGCAGGAAGACTGAGTTTGAGCCCACTCTGGGAAACTTATTGACTTAGCAAGAACCTGTCTCAAAAAAACAGAGTTGGGTATGTAGCTCAGTGTGGAGGTCCTGGTTTTAATTCCCAATACCACAAAGGAAAAAAAAAAAAAGAATGGGAAAAAATTTGTTTTAGATTTTTTATAGCTGTCATTGTTTGAGAATGTGATTATTCACATAGAAATAGCTATATAACAATTATTTAAAATAAGGGTTTAGGGGCCAGGGAGATGGCTCAGTGGAATAAGTGCTTCCCTGGCAAGCGCAAGGGTCTGAGTTCAATCTCCAGTCCCACAAAAAATTTAAATAAAATAAAGGTTTAGCAAGGTTGCCAGGCTGCAGTCTGTTGCATTTTTTTTTGCATTTTTATATACCATTAAGCACTACTAGAAAATATGATAAAAAAAAAGGCACCCTTTTCATGGTCTGTAATAATAAGTGTATCAAAGGATGCACAAGGACTCTGAAAAATAGAATTATAATATATTCTTGCTATTTTCCCAAGTTTTCATTGTGATGAAATATATATGAGAAAAAAATTAAGCTGGGCGTGGTGGCGCATGCCTGTAATCCCAGCACTTGGGAGGCTGAGGCAGGAGGATTGTTGTGAGTTCGAGACCAGCCTGAGCTACAAAGTGAGCCTAAGGCCAGCCTGAACTGCATAGTGAGACCCTGTCTCAAAAAGACAAAAAAAAAAAAAAAAAAAAAAAAAAAAAAAAAAAAAAAAAAAAAAAAAAAAGAAAGAAAGAAAGAAAAGAGAAAAAAGAAAAAAATTAACATCTTTCTTTTTTTTTTTTTTCATTTCATACTGAGCATTGAGCGACACATGAGCTCTTTTTATTTGTTTTGTTTTGATTTAGACATTGTCTCATTAGATTATCTGGACTGGTCTCAAACTCAAACTCTTGTTGCCTCAGCCTCCCAAGCGGCTGGGATCACATGTATGCATCTCTGTACCTGGAAGTTTCCTTCCCAAGACTGCATAATATTCTAGTGTGTGTATGTACCAGGTTCTGCTTATCTACTTATCTGTCTGTGGACACATAGGTTCTTCTACCTTGTAGCCATCGTGAACAGTGCTCCATAAACATGAGAATACTATTAGGGTATAGTTTTCAGAGACCTAAATAACTGGAGGATTGTACCATGGTATTGAGAAGAATACTGTATTAGAAGAATATTAAGGCAGATATGTGATTTGAATATAAATCCCAGGCAGGAGTTTATGTCGCTGAGCTATTTCCTCAGCCCAATACCCACAGGACTTTTCTTACTGATTTTGATGAGATTTCCCAAAAGGGGGACAGAGCAAGGAAAGGCCAACAACAGAGGGTCATCTCTGAAGAACAGGAGTCCTCCTTACTGCAGCTAGGACTCTATCCAAGGAAGCCCTGGGTCCATGCTTCCTCCCACTCAACCTGCTGGATTCATTGAACTCCAAGCAGTGTCCACACTGGATTAAGCCTCACTGGGATCACTTGCTTGGATTCTATGTTAGTGCCATGGTCCCATGATGCTGAGCATATCATCTCCTCCCTCAGAGCCTCAAATTTCCCACGGGAATCTTGGCAGTTCTCCTAGGATAAAGCCGATGAGAGACACAGAGCTGCTCTGTTGCTGGAGCCAATGCTGATTATTATCCTTCAATTGATCAACAGACATTTACTGAAATCAGTTTTGAAAACACCTAGTAGCAGCCAGGCATCACGTGCACATCTGTAATCCCAGTACTTTGGAGGGTTGAGGCAGGAGGATTGCCACAAGTTCAAAGTCTGCTTGGGCTACAGTGGTGAGCTCAAGGCCACCCTCGATAACACAATGGGACCCTGTCTCAAAAACAAACAAACAAAAATCACCTAGATGTTTCAAAGACACCCTTGCCAGTGCCTGAATCCTAGAACATGGGAATTCCATCTTTCTGTCTCCTGTTGCTCCTTTGTGAGGTCACCAGTTGTCCATAGGATGGAAAGACATGCTTTATAGGGACAAGAGCCTCACACCTGCAAATGGGAACATCTGTCTTCTGCCCAGGAAGTATAAGCTATCCTGTGACTCCTGATTGAAGATAGAAGGAACCAACCCTTAGAGAGTCTTGTGTCTCCCGAGGACGGAAGCAACACATTCAGGGTGTTCATGTAGGCTGGATACTGGACACATCAGAACACCCAGGAATTCTTCAGGCTACAAGGGTATTCTCAAATGCTTTACTTTCTGAGGATTCCATTTAAGAATACTGGGATTAAATCTTGCACCATCTTGCAGCCCAGTTTTTATATGATGTGAAAAATATAGTGTGACATGAATATGTGGGTATTCATGGATCCCCGCAAAAAAACCCTGAGGCCTTAAGATGAAAGAGCCACACACACCATGCTGAGTCCCCTTGTGGGGAACCACCTTCATCACCCATCAGTCTCCCCATGCCCTCCCTGGCCCTGATGGGAATGGTGTTGCAAGCAATTAATTAGATAGTGGAAAACCAAGGCATTACCCAACCTGAGGCCCAGGTCCCCACCCTTAGCACATCCCACATAGCATCACAGTGGAGTGAGGCACCCACAGACCAGGGGAAGAGCTGTGTGGTACATGCAGCCTGAGATACAGCACAGGACAAGAATGCCAGGGCTCCACTGAGAGGAGGTGGAGAGAACCAAAAGTGTGAGCAGATCTTTTTCTTCCTGGGTGAGTTTTCAGGACCTTCCTGTTAAGATGGGGAGTTTGGGTCAGCGCTGGGAAAGCAGAGATGGGATAAACACCCCTGGATGCCTCTTTTGTCCCCTGAAGCCCAGCACGTTGGCCTGGCTCATCACTTCCTGTTGCATGGGCCATTCCTAGATCCAGGCTTCTAAGCAGGAGACCCTGGAAGGGACTTAGGGCCAAGTGCTTTGGTGACCAATGGAAAAGGCTCAGTGCAACAGGACACAAAGGCTAGGGAAGAGGGGAGGATCTTGTCTCTGGCGTAAGAATTACCTTGTCCCAGAATGTGGGGCCTGGCAGACCCTATGGTTGGACAACTTTAGTCTGGGGCCCTGGACATACTAGATTGGGATGACCCATGGGTGAACTATGGGCTACAGGTAATGCCTGGTCTATTCAGTAGCCTGGCCAGCACTGTCCTTCTCTAATGGGAAGGGGCATGTCTCTGAAAGACCTGAGTCACTACTCCCCATAAGAGGCTTCAATGGGTCTCACAGATACCTGTCCTTACTTACTACTCTGCCCTGTGGGAGCAAGGGGATTATGACACTCCAGGAGCATGCTTGCCACCACCCTGGGATGCACATGCCTTTGCCACTGATGCCAAGTCCAGGACCAATGTCTGAAGAGCTCCCCAGTGAACAAAATGCCTGGGTAACAGGCTGTAGCGATAGGAGCCCTGGGTCAAGTTCCAGATTTGTGGTAGCATAATCAAGTATCCTCACCCCAGAGGTTCTATTTCCTCAAAGTTCAAAAAACACTGCAGACAAGATCTAAGATGGGAACCTGAAAATGGAGTCAGGACTCCTACCACGTGGAACTGGTCACCCTGCCAAAAGATCCATGTAACCCCACCATCATTTTGCCCCACAGGAGCTAGACTTGCTGTTACAGTCCAGGCCAGAAGATCAAACTGGATTAGTCTCTGACAAGCCCAGGACACACAGAGGCCCACTCCTGGGCTGCCCCTTAGCCTGTGCAGATGTCTATACCCCAGGCATATTTCACCCAAGCAGTTCATGTTTATGAACACAGCTCCCAACTATCAGCCCTGTAAGCCACCAGCCTGTGCAATGAGATCTGAGCCAAGGTAGACTGTTGATAACAGGGTGAAGGATGAGCCAAACTAAGATCCTTGCAGCAGCCCCCTGCAGGAAATAACTCTACACACAGGCCCCGAGCACCCCATATCCATACCCAGCCCATTTCTGCCATGACTGAGGACCAGAACTGAGATCCCATGGGAATGTCCTGCAGGAACAAAGAGACTGCACCACACAGAAGATGCTTTGTAAGTTTTAATGAGATCTGAAGAGAGCGGAAGACAGTGGACCCTGGCTCCCCACACTCATCGGTACCCACACCCTTCCAAGGTGATGAGAGTCTTCAGGACCTCCCTTGCCTCTCCCTGGGGGGGCAGGAAGGTGTTGAGGCTGCAAGCTTGGGGCTGCAGACTGGGGGTAGGGACAATTTCAGGGCTTTCAAAAGTGAGGTTGGGATGCAGAAAGCCCTGAAGAGATGTCAAGGGAGATTGGGGTCTCTTCCATTAGGAGGATCCCATCTTACCCCCACATAGGACCCAGGGAGGGCACAGTGACCACAGATGTCACCCCAGCTTACCACACCCACCTGAACCCAGGTGCAGTTCCACATGCAGACCAAGGGACCTCCAGAGTCAGCCTGTGGAAGATGATGCAGGACACAGATAGCCCTCCTATACACTGGCCCTGGGGCTAGGAGGAACAGAGAAGGGAGTATAGGGCTGGAGTCTTACCAAGCACGGGCCATGGTTCTGGTTCCCAGCACACAGCATGTCATCCTTGATGAGCTGGCCAGTGTGTTCAGAGAAGGTATAGTAATAGGCCCGCTCACAATTCCTACTATTCCAGACCTTCACCTCCACCTCCTGCAAGTGGAAGAGCTTGGGAGGAGCTCTGCAGGAGTAAGCAGAGTAAGGCTGGGGCTGGGAGGCCAGGATTCCTGCTTCTTGCCCATACTGGATCTCCCTGGCCTTTGGTTCAGAGCAGGAAAAGGACCTAGAGGCATTGTGAGGCTATATTCCTAGGGTACAGAGGCCTGGGGCTGCAGGACTTGCTACTGGAAGAATAAGACACCCAGAACCTTCATGGTTGTACCGTGAGAGAGTTGGAGTGAAGAAACACAACATTTGCCTGAATATCCTGCTTGAGGAACTAACTGGTCAACAGGGTGCCAGGGCCAGCTGTCCATTCTTAGTCTGGAGTTTCTTTCCTACAAAGGAAGGGACAGCTCTCATATGAAGAGGATAATTAGGATTCAGTAAAAAGTTCATCAGGTTGTGAGTGAATGGTGTCCCCCCCCCCAAAAAAAAAAAGGATGACGCAGTCCTCATGCTGAGGTCATGACTGTTTGGGAACAGAGTCCTTACATATGTTACCAAGATAAGTAATATTGGGTTAGGATGGGTCCTAAGCCTAGAGACTAGCATCCTTAGGGAAGATGGGCAGAGGAAATTGGGACACAGCCACACAGGCCCTGTGTGGCAGGGCATGGAGAGGGAGTCCTATGACTGGGAACCCCTGGATGGCCACCAACACTAGGAGAAGGAGAAGGAAGGATAGTCCTTCAGGGTATCAAAGGAGTCAACTCCTGCACATGGCATTGTAGCCCCAGGAGAAATAATGTTATTCTAAGCTGGCCTGCATATATCTGTCTATACTGGTAGCCACAGGACAGCAATAGTGGCTCCCCAAAACTCTCCTGAAGGATTTCCACCACAGTTGCACCACTACCCCTGGACACCTCCCCTGATTTCCCCCCCCCACAAAGTGTCTCAATCCTTGCTTCCAACTCTGATGTCTCCCCAGCCGGTCACCCAGCAGGTCTTCATCCTGGAGATCCTCAGAGAGACCTCAGAGAGGGAGATGGGATGGATGTGCTCTGACAGTGCCACAGAGGCCTCCAGTCTCAGCAGGGTGATGTCCCCACCTCCCCAGAAAGACAGGCTCTAATTGTACTTGGGGTGGAAAATGAACTCAACCACTTTCACCAGATGGTTATCCTCATACAGCCTCAGATGCCCAACCTGGACCCTGAAGGCACAGGCCTCCAGCTCCTCCCTGGGGAGGGGACACCATGAGACCCTCAGGGAAGCTCAGCCAGTTGCAGGGATTGGGCCAGACACTTGGGCCAAGACTTCCCCTGCAGCCTTGAAAGGGCTCACCAATTCTGCCTCCCTCCTGGTCACCCTGCACCCATCCCAGGACGCAGATGGCCACACTCACGGGTCAAGACAGTGGGCAGCAGTCAGCACCCACTGTGGGTGGATGAGCGAGCCCCCGCAGATGTGCTCCCACCGGTGGTTGAACTGGCTGTAGAACTGCAGGCTGACCTGCCATGGGAACCTCATGGCCGAGACAGGGCAGCCCCCAATGATGCCTGCTAGCTCCTGTTGTGGGTGAGGTTCTGAGGAAGTAGGTGAGGTTGTCAGGGGATGGATGGAGGTGCTCAGGACTCAGAGTAAGCAAGTGGAAGTGGGCAGCCCCAGGAGGGATCCTGTGAACCCTCAGGGAGGGATGGGGTCAGGACTTACCAGGGGTTGTAGGGGTACAGTGCCCCAGACAAGGAAGGGTCAAGAGCAGCAGCCACAGCATCTGTGGGGAAGGGCAGAGCCTTGGTGAGAGTCCAGAGGCTGGGTCCTGGGGTCTAGTAGAGGCCCTCAGTGGGGCAGGACATGCATCGTTGGTCCCTCAGCCCTCTCCTCCTGGCCAATTTGTGAGCCCCCTTATCTCTCAGATAAAGGAAGTGGGTAGGTAGCGAGAAACCCACTTCCTGGGGACTTCTTCAGAAATGGGACCTCCTGGATGGACACCAGTTGGGTGAATGTTAGAAGGACCCAAGGCATCAGGTTCCTGCTGGCACCAGGTTTAAGGCTGAGAAACCTAGTAAGTGAGCCTGCAACCTGTGCATCAGCACAAGGGATAGAGGGTGAAGAGAAATTTTAAGAACTATGACAGTGAGGGGCCCAGCGGGAGCAGCTGAGAGAATATGGTTAAAGAGAGTCTCTTCCTGATCTCCAGCCAGGCCTCCTCCCATCCTCATCCACTGTCCTTGGAACTGATGGATTTGACTCTGAGACCCCAGAGTATGGTTCTCCTCTTTGATCCAACTTCTCCACTGCTTACAAAATAACCAATGTGTCCTCAACCTGTGAAGGGCTAACCCTAGGCATAAGGCCCAGGAGCTTATTCCTAAGCTGTCAGCAACAAGGGGACAGTGGGAGACAAACCCAGGGAGAGGTGGGCAGCAGAAGACACCATGTACCCGGTCTGGGACATTTCCTGGGGCGCTGGGGTACAGGCAACAAAAATTACTTGGTCTGAACTTGGCAGCTCTCAGCAAAGAGGGTTCCAAGTCCAAGTTCATGTTTCTTCTGAGGGTGTGTGTGTGTGTGTGTGTGTGTGTGTGTGTGTGTGTGTGTGTGTGTGTGTGTGACATCTATAATCATTAAGGAGGCTGAAGCAGGAGGATTGCAATGAATTTTAAGCCAGTGAGTTCAAGGCTGGCCTGCACTACATAGTAAGACCTTGTCTCAAAAATAAGGGGCAGGTCAGATAGCTCAGTGGATTAAAGTGCCTTCTTAGGCAGGTGCAGGGACTGGGGTATGATCCCCAGCATGCAGTGCTGGCCCTGCCACCAGGGTGCGCTGAGATGGCAAATAAGACCACGCATGGTGGTGTGTGTCTGTAATCCCAGCACTTGCGAGGCTGAAAACAAGAGGATCACTATGAGTCTGATCTGTGTCAACCCTGTTAAATACATAACAACAATCACAACAACAACAAAAAAGTGCATGCTTCCAAGTAGAGCATGTGCTCACCACAAAGCAGGAACTGAGGGCCCTCCTTGCTGCCCCTGCTGGACACAGCTTTGCAAGACAATTAGACAGCAGGCTACCAGGGCGTTACTCAACCTGAGCCCCACTACCCAGTCCCCAGCCCAGTGTGTATTACTATACAGTAGGATGAAGAGCCTCCAGCCCCTAGGGAGTCACTAGGGGGCCCAGGCAGCCTGAAATAGGGCCAGGTTAAGAGGAAGAACGGGGCACCAGTTAGAGATCAGACTCTGGAAAGCAAGGACAGCACCTCTCTCTAACCCCTAACACATCAGCTCAGCCAGCAGGTTGGCCTAGCCCTCCATGTTTCATAACCACAGTGATGTCCTCCCTGTTCATCAAGCAGGAGTGATCAGCCAAACATGGACTTCTGTTCAATAACCTCAACCCAGGTGATGTTTTCTAAAGATGGGATCTTGCTATGTAGAAAGAAGTTCAGGCTATCCTGAAATTCATGATCCTCTGCCTCAGCCTCCCACGTGCTGGGATTACAAATGTCTGCCCCTAATTCCAGCTCAGCTTCCAGGTGAACTTATTTCCTACCTAGAATCCTCCTTCTTCTGGTGTCCCTGGCCAGTGATGCTCAGAACACTTGGTCTGGGTGTCCTCGATTAAAAGCCCAAGGACAAACTTGTTGTTTGGATTTGCAAAGGAGAAAAAGATACACCTAGAAGAGGTAGGACAGAGGGCAGAGGGGTCAGTGATCACCCTGCACTCACCTCAACCTGCCATGGGAGTCTAGGCTGGTCTTTCTGATTCTCAGGCATGTATATGTCAGCTCACTCAGCAAGCCCAAAGGGGATTTCCACAGGTGAGGCCCAAAGGTTAAAGAACACACGTGTTTAAGACATCAACATCAATAGCATGCAGCATGGAGCAGAGCAGAGCCAGAGAAAGACTGCAAGAATCACCTGCACCTGTATAGTATAATTCACATACAGGTTATTACCTTGTGTTTCTTACATAGTACTGTAACCACTGCATGGGTGTTTACTTGTGCTGAGTCATGGTTACATAACTGTATCCCACTGTGCACCTGTGCTAGGCAAGTTGGGTCACATCCCCAGGTGTCTTTAGATGATGGCCCTGAGTTTTAAAGTAGTCATTATATTATATATAATGAGTGTTGGCCCCCAGTGAGGAACCAACAATCACAAGCCCCCACATTTACCTAAAGAGTGGGCTCAGTTCACAAAAATAGCTCATTTTCATGATTTTTTTTTTTTTTTTGAGGCAGGATCTCACTATGTAGTTCAGGCTTACCCTGAACTCATAATATAGCCCAGGTTGGCCTCAAACCCAGAGATCCTCCTGCATCAGTCCCCTACGTGCTGAGACTACAGATGTGTGCCCCTAAGCCCAGATCATTTTCATGAAATTATAATTGAGTCATTAAAGATAGCCATTAATAAAAATCAACCAATATCAGTATATAATTTAAAACAATGGCTTTAAAATTTTGAACAATGGAGAGCCGGGCGTGGTGGTGCATGCCTGTAATCCCAGCACTAGGGAGGCTGAGGCAGGAGGATTGTTGTGAGTTCGAGACCAGCCTGAGCTACAAAGTGAGCTTAAGGCCAGCCTGAACTGCACAGTGAGACCCTGTCTCAAAAAAGACAAATAAATAAATAAATAAATAAATAAATAAATAAAATAAATAAAAAATAAAATAAAAATAAAAATTTGAACAATGGGAGTGGTGGCCCATGCCTTTAATCCAAGCATTCTGGGAGGCTGAGGCAAAAGGACTGCAAATTCAAGCCCAGTCTGAGCCACTTAACGACTTGGCGAGGCCCAACCTCAAGATAAAAAGGGCTGGAGACAGAGCTTGATGCAAAGGCCCTGGCTTCAACCCTCAGAACCAAAAAGAAAAATGCTAAGAGTATAAAAGGTGAAGTTCTAAAGTCATGAGATGGACTTAAGAGCAGAATGAATTGGGCAAAGTAGAGATCAGCACAAAGAAAGGCATTAGTCAATGGGGAGTGTCCAATCTGAGGAAACAGAAAAATGGAACAGGTCTTCCTGCCCTTGTCTGTATTCGTTGTTTCTCTGGAGACAGAGGCTGCAGGTAGGCTCTCTCCCTGGGGAAACACAAGAAACTAAATCTACAACCCTGTGCGTGGCCACCATAGAGAACCAGAGGAGCCCAGCCAGGTGCCTCCACTGTCCATCTTTGGCTCCCCCATTACCTGCCACCTGGGGCTCTGGGAGATGTGGTGTCATGATCTGCTCTGGTCATAGGGATATCCCAGGCCAGATGGCTATCTTTGTCAACTGACAGAGAGATCAAGAGACATGAGGCCACAGTATCCCCAAGTAGCCAGTGTCATACCTGCTAAGATGGCAGCCTCTTCCTGGCTACTCATATGTGGCACAGGACATTCAAAGTGCCTGGGATCCATCATCTGTGTCTTTGGAGAAGCAGTACCTGTAACCTTGCAGAGTCCAGATTTGTGGGAACAGGAAGCCCATATAACATGATACTTTCCCAAAACTGGGATATGGATGTGTCTTTGGAGATCCACCACCCTCCCATGACAGAAATGTAGTACAGCAATCTAGAAGTAAATGAAGCCATACTTGGTGAAATTTAGTGGACCTATGCTCAGGCCCTGGTATTTCCCTTCCTAAGCAGGTGGCACAGGGACAATCTTCACTGAGAATGAGGAGGAACCCATGGTAAGCAGACAGGAGAGCAAACTGGATAGGAGTCAATGTGTCCCAAGTTCCCTGGGCAGCACAGCCTGATACCAAAGGACCTGTGCAGTGAGCAGTGAGAGGAGGTATTCCCTAATTCAGAGCCTGTAGCTCTGAGTCAAGGGACTTGATAAGTACCCAGGGCCAATACCTTGGGAAGATGCCTGGGGCCTCTGAATCAGAGTCATCCCAGGAACATGGGGGGTGGCTGATAGGGGTGGAGGTAGGCCATCAGAGAATGTAAGTAGCTCCAGGTGCTCAAGCTCAGCCCAAGGAGCAAGACTCTGGTGCTTTTGGGTTGGGCTCCAGATCAGAAGGTATACAAATATGAAACTCTCCTCTGGTGGCCCTTCTGGGTGTCCCTGCCCCTCTCTCATAGCTCAGCAGCTGTCATAGCTCCTGCTTCTTCCCATAGCATCACACTACCAGACTGCTATCTACTGGGAGGGGGTGACAGATATTAGACTTCTGGAAGGCAAGTGTACAGATGTGTCTGGCAGCATTTGTCACTACTCAAGTGTCTGTAAGAAACATGGGTGCAAAGATGGAGCTTTATCTTCTAACTAAAACCATTCTTCCTCTCAAGCTCCAGGTTGCCCTGACTTAGCTAATTCAGTCCACTCAAGCTTAGTCACTGCCCAGTAAAGCCTCTTTCACTCATGCATTCTACAGATAACTACTAAACCCCTGCCACGTGCCCTGGGAGTGTACAAATCTCAATGTCCAGTGGCCATGGTGATGGCCATGCCTATAATCTCAGTGCTCTGGGAGGCTGGAGCAGGAGGATCTCAAGTTAAATCCCAGCCTTGTACTATGGGCAACCACTAGGAAAATAACAAGGTAGAAAGTATTAATTATTGAATCTTTGATATAATTCAGGTAGAAAAATAAGATCCGTAAACAGCTACATTCTCTTAATTTACTGATAAGAGACATCTGCTATAATAATGTTTGTAAGTATAATATCATATATGCACCTTGTACGATACCAAAACATTATGAAAACAGTTTGCAATGTATTAATTTATCGAATCCGTCCTGTTAAGGTGTCTTAAAACTGTCTCATTGATATTTGTACTTCAATAAAATAAAAAATAAATAAATAAATCCCAGCCTTGGTGATTTAGAGACAGTAAGATGATACAAAATAGAAAAATTTGGAAGATAGCTGAGTGGAGAGCAGCAGAAAAAGACTCTCAGAGATATGGAAATTATCTGCAAAATGAATGAATGAACGAAGCTCTACATCAGAGGAAATCACAAGATGAGAACAGAAATTAAAGCAATGGAGATTAGGAACCAATACAAAAAAAATCACCGGGCATGGTAGCACAGGCCTGTAATCCCAGCACTCGGGAGGCTGAGGCAGGAGGATTGTTGTGAGTTCGAGACCAGCCTGAGCTACAAAGTGAGCCTAAGGCCAGCCTAAA
>PVKA01035841.1:0-22317 GCA_004027165.1 Ctenomys sociabilis
TTTTTTTTTTTTTTTTGAGACAGGGTCTCACTATGCAGTTCAGGCTGGCCTTACGCTCACTTTGTAGCTCAGGCTGGTCTCAAACTCGCAACAATCCTCCTGCCTCAGCCTCCCGAGTGCTGGGATTACAGGTATGCGCCACCATGCCCGGCTCAAGTACTGTTTTCTATGAAAACTTTTATACACTTTTTATACCCATCTCACTATGTCCCGTGTAATGGCTTGTATCTATTACCCCAAAGCCTTACGCAGGCACAGGTAGGACTTTGTAGAGGTGGCTGGATTTAGAGTGTGTGATGCTGGCAATAAAAGAGTGTGATTTCTAAATTACTCCACAAACTGATGTAACACTGACCTATGTGTGGACAATGGGAAGGTCCAGCCTGGGTTTGGGTGGCACAGCCCAAAAGGCAAGTCCCTGGAAGGGACAGAAGGGAGAGGTGGCTGATGCCACGTGCTGCTTCCCTGCTTTGAAGCTTCCTGCCTGCCATGCCACGAACTGCTTCTCTTCTGCTAGGCTCCTCTGCCACACCACGCTGCCTTGGAGCCAGCTGACTATAGACTAACTTCTACAAATGGTGAGCTAAAATAAACCTAAAAGTTTGTTAGGCATTTTGTTCCAGGAACTAGTGCATGAAAAAAGTGCTATTTGTTCTATGAAAACTTTTATACATTTCTTTACTATGTCTTGTACATACCATATATGATAATCCTGTTTGTACACCACAGTAAATTTGCCTTATATTTATTATAATTAACTACTGAATCATGTTTTGTATTATATGAATTCTGAGTATTTTCATTCACTCTTTAATGCTTTTACTTATTATTTCTTGATTCAACATGAAATGCTTCCTGCTATACGCCACATTTCTCTATATAGCAGATGAGTCATACATGCAAACAGATACTTAAAATGTTTTACAGTTAAGACCTACAACACACAGATTGTGGTATAAAGCAATGACTAATATAGGAGCTTTTGCTGTTATTCTCTATGCTGGAAGATGAAATTTGTATAGGGAAAGTTATGTGACTCATATTCTTTCTTTTTAAAATGTATTTAGTACAGGGTCTTCAGGGTCTCACTACACAGATCAGACTCATAGTGATCTTCCTGCTTTTAGCCTCCCAAGTGCTGGGATTACAGGTGCGTGCCACCACACCCAGTCTCAATCACTGTCTTAGCGTGTGCCAGGGGCAGGGCTGGCATGGCACACTCATATTGTTACTTAAAAAATATACTCTGAACACTGAATGCATGCATGTGGCAGGATGATAGGATGTGGCAGCAAATGAAGCAGTTCCTGATGCCAAGCACTCAGAGTTGGTAAAAACAGTGCTGTTCCTTAAATATTCTCCTAATCCACTCAAACTGAGGTTTTGCCTCTGCCTGACCAATGAAACCTGTTCATCTGTACTTTCTGCTAATTAGCTGTACACTGCTAATTTTTTTGTTTACCAATCAGCAGAATTGAATAAAGGTGACTATTCCCACTTCATGAAAATACTTCTTTTCTCTCCACTTGGCTTTCAAGGTACCACATTCATCTGTTTTCTTCCTACTGTTCTGTTTTTCTTTAGCCATCTTCTTTGTAGGTTCTTTTATCCTTTAACTCTTAAATATTGCAGTGTCCCAGGCTGTTTCTGGATCTATTAACTTTTCTGTTTTTTCCCAAATAGAAACTATTGTTTGAAAACTCTGTATTTACAGCTCCATCCCTACATCTCTTCTGTGAATTCTGAAACTGTATGTCCAAATACCTATTTGATATTTCTATTTGTATGTCTAATAGACACATACAGACACACAGACAGAACACACACATAATCTGAAACTGGGCTTGAGACCCCTCCTTCAAAATCTATTCTTTCTGAAGACTTTTTTCAAAATCTGTATCAAGTAATACATCTGTTAAGAGCAATGCTACCCTTCTACTTCCTTATGTAAGAAACTTATGAATACATTTTTGACTTTTCTCTTAACACTGTGTATTTGTTACCAGTAGTCCTATTACAGAATAAAGTGAATATACTCACTGATGATAGCTGAGTTTCAGCCACCATTTCTTGCAACTGCCCATGATGGCCAGCATCCTAGTCTATCCTTGTCTTTCCCTGGATTTCTCTGTGCTTAGCAGAATGTTAGATCAAATTACATTGGCCTTTTCAGGAGCATCCTGTGGCCAAAGCCCCTGCCATAGTCTACAGCAGGGTACCCGAGTCTTTCATCGCCCATCCGGCTTCTTGTTCACGGTGCTGCTGACTCAGTGGTTTCCTGACTGCCCTTTCAGCATTCCCCGGCTGTGCTTCCACAAACTCAAGGCCCTCACCATGATTCTGCTGCTGGAATTCATCTTTCTCTTCTCTCCTTGAGGCATTTATTCAAGGCACCTTATCTATGAAGCTTTCTTTAGACCTTATTTATAAATTCAGTACTTCCTTCACCTAACCACTAAGCATCCACTGTCCTTCATTAGATTTTTTTTTCTAGAAGTTACCACTGCCTAATATATGACATTGCATATTGACTTATTTTATTTTCTATCCCATTAGAATATAAGGAGAGATACTCTGTTTTCCTCCCTCTGTTGCATTTAGGGCATAGAAAAATGGCTGGCATGCATGAGGCACACAAATATTTATTGAAAGAATGAATGAAACAAACAGTGAAAATAACTGAAAGTGGTATATTAAAATGTTCAAATAGTTTCTGAGATTAAATTCTTTCTTGAGAATTTTTCAACAAATAGGAAATAGTGACAAACTGATTTAATCTTCCTCGGCTAATATACTAGGAAAAAATTCTTCATATTAAATACTGGAAAGTATTAAAATTATTAATCCTGAGGTTTTGTGTTATACATATGTAACATGTGTATAGTTGTACTTCAACAATTACTTTGAAATTAAATTTAAAAATGAGTCTTGTCTAATAATATTTGAAAAGCAGTAACATATAACAATTTCTATATGCCCATCAGCATCACTTTAAATCAATGAAGATCAGATAAATAAAATGGTGATCTGCTAGATTGTAATACCTATTATTTATTCTTTCTATAGTTCCCACTTTTAAAGTCTTGATATTTTCATATTAATTTTTCAAGATACTGGTACAATTTCATCATAACATTTATACAGTAAAAAGATAGAAAAATAAGATAATTTGGTAGCTTTTTTTTTGGTGGTACAGGGATCAAACTCAGGACTTTGCACTTGCCAGGCAGGCTTCTTAGGCTATCTACCCAGTCCTTGATAATTTTGAATAGTAGGCAGGGTTTTATTTTTTAAAAAAGAAATTAAATATTGAAAATATTTGTTTACAAGTAAAAAGTGCAGGTAGTTTCATTAAATTAGAGATATTATCTCTTTCTCAATTTAAAGTTGGAAACTGGAAACAAATGAAATCATGCAGGCTCTAATGGAAACAAATGAAATCATGCAGGTTCTAAGTATTTTCTTCAGACCATAAAATCATATACACTTGATTTGACAGAGCTTGTCTGGAGAAACAACTAAGTAAATACTGCCCCCTAGCACTATCCAGCAGGAACATTTATAGTTAGCATTTTTGTGGAGTCTTTCTTCATGCTCTGGTAATTTCAAACTTAGAACTACCACCAACAGGAAAAACTAAGGTGGGGGCTGGTTGTCCTGATGATGAAAAACAGAAAACGCTGAGTCAATGACTTAAAAATTTGTGAAAATACAAATTTATGAGAAAATATTTCTTGTAAATTCTAGATGAAGATTTCTGTAAAAATATTGCATATTCATTCTCTACATAATACATGCAGATATATATCTGCATATTGTTATAAGAGGGAGTCCCTTACTTGACTTTCTTCTTTTTAAAAAAAACTTTTATTTTTTTTTTAATGTATTTAGTATAGGGTCTACAGTGTTTCATTACACAGATCAGACTCATACTGAATCTCGTTTTCAGCCTCCCAAATGCTGGGATTACAGGTGCATGCCACCATGCCCAGTCTCAATTGCTGTTTCAGCGCACCCTGGGAGTGGGGCTGGCACAACACTTAGGGATTGAACCTCAGCCACTGTGCTCTAAGCAGGCGCTTTAGTCCACTGAGATATCTGGCCAGCCCTTTGACTTTCTTATTGTGCCTCCTAAAGAGCACACTACATAGTTTCTCTCAAGTGAGGATAATATTCATACTTAAATTATCATCAGCCTTCCCTGTAAAACACATATTTACCATTATTTTGACAAAGTACAATGGTTTTTTATGTGTACATCAGGGAAATGTACATGCAGGTATCCAAGAAAAGGAATCCTAAAGTCAGGAACATTCTCCAACCTGTATTTTTTTGAAATGTTGAAACTATATGGACTTTGTGAGCTGGTATACTTACATATCTACATGTACCTGCTGGACAGCTGTATAGATTAGATCTTAAACAGTTGGTAGAACATATGGCACATGTAAGCCTTAAGGATAGGAATCATAAATATCGATAGAAACAAAGTATTTTCACAGTTCAAAGTTGTGAATTTAACTCATGAAATACTTCAATGTTGTTCTGAAATTAGGAGAAATAGGAATGAAAGATAAAAATGATACTCCTAAGCACTGGGAACTTAAAATGCTATCTTACAGAGTGAGGTAGATTCCACAAGGCAAGGTACAATTTGAAGAAGGCTAAATTTGTATTTATAGTGATACTGGCTCTTAGAGTTAACATTACCTAATCCCATCCCAGATAATCTAAGTTTACAAAATTTTAAATGCTTCTACATAAAATTTTTCATCTAATTCCCACACTTTAGAGATACTTTTGTGTATATCTGAGTTACAATTGTCATCTTAGCTACATAAAGAACACAAAAGAAAATTATAAAAATGAAATGTTTCATAAAAGGTTTGTATTGCTCTGCAGTATGACTAATTTTACAAAAAGCATCATCTTTTCCATGATGAATAGTGATGATGGCCTGTGCTAAATTGGGAGGTGCTCAGAGGGCGGAGGGTGGGCTTCCCTCACACTACAGGTGAGCAGTGCAGGCAAAAGGAATGTTGAGTGCCTCTCCTGAATTAACACTGCTCCCTGCCCTTCATCTTGTCTACAATCCTGTGGAAACAACATCAAATACAACCTATTTTCATCTCTATAGCTACCAATAAAGCAATAACAGGAGATAAAAATTATTGGGCTGGCCAAATAGTTCAGCGTATTAAAGTGTTTGCAAGCAGGTGCAGGGACCAGGGGATCGATTACCAGGTCTGCTGTGCAGGCCCTGCCCCAGGGGTGCACTGAGACAGAGACAGAGATTGAGACTGGGTGTGGTGGTTCATGTGCCTGTAATCCCAGCTCTTGGGAAGCTGAACACAGGTGGATCACTACAAGTCCAATCTAGTAAGACAAGAACACCCTGTAGACCCGTCCCTAAAATACAAAATAAAAAATTATTAATCTACAGGATAATGAATTATTAATCTACAGGATAATGAAGAATGATTCCCAGAGCAATTCTTTAGACTTTTTCAAATATAAAAGTGTGATCTGATTTTGGGGATCTAGTAATCTTGAAGCAAAAGATGACTTAGTATACTTATATGAAAATTATGACACTAATGTTGTGTCAGACACAGAGAAATCTGAATATGTGATTCATATATAAAGATACATGAAGTAAAATGGAACACAGTATCTCATACATTATTGACTATTTTGACTTGATATTCTAGAATCCTTGCCAACTTCTTGAAGTCAAGCTTACTGAACAAGTTTCCAGGAAATATGTTTCTCTTCTTTCTGACAATCAGAAAGTTTTTGTCCCATCTGCGTCAACCTAAGGAAACACTGGGTACAATTTTAGTGTTTCAGATTCCGTTTTGAGCAGTTCTTATTATCTGTAATGATTAAGATTTCATTACTTTTAAAGGGCAATAACTCATGAGGCCAGGTGGTACACACCTGAAATCCTAGCACTCTGGGAAGCTGTGGAATAGGATCACAAGTCCGAGCCCAGTGTGGGCAACTTAGCTACACACTGAAGCCCTGTCTCAATATAAATAATCCATGCTTTTAATTTAATTAGTGTGTAAATATTTTTAAACTGGTGATACACTTAACCCATTTGAACAGAAACCTCTTGGAGGCTCCATTAGTTTTTAAAAATATAAAAAGATCCTCATGTCAAAAGATCTGAGAACTGTCACATTATGCTATTTTTCCTTTCACTTGTCTCTCAACTGGAATAAGAAAACATTAGATCATAAATAGACTGTGGGGGTTAGATTGGGAGATTCAACTGAAGATTTACTAAAATGGAAACCCTGTTAGGCAACTTGTGTGGGTTTTTTAAAAAATAACTTTACTTTATTTGAGACAGTTTCAAAACCGTTTAGTAGGACAGTTTCAATAATTAATATAATGTATGTTGTCTTCACAGTGGTTATTCGTAATACAAGATGCAGACATGATATCCTGCCCAAACACTAATAGTACAAATCTTTCTTCTCATTGAGTTAAAAGAAAGTAGCTGTATATCTATCCTAACTATTTTGTATATACAGATACAAAATTATCCTTCATTTGTATCCCCTTTCTTTGTTTAGTTTTGTCAGATAAGGGTATTTCATTGTCATTTAAATATTATAGGGGCATGAATTCAGCAAAATATTTCAATATGGTCCAGTAGTCCATAATAGTAGTGGGTTTTCTGTATGACTGGCAATGTCAGAAGTTGTTGACTTGTGCCTTTTATAGCTCAACATATTAATATGAGTTTACTTTTTATACTTCATTTTTATACTTTTATGTTGGATGGTTAAGATTAAGATAAAACAAGAACTATATAACAAGAAATGTAGCTTTTGTATCTGATAAGGTCAGTCAAATCCCCTTAGGATACATCTTGAAACTCTGTACCGCAGTTTGTAGATCCTTTGTCAGTGTCAGCCATGTGGATGAGTCACGGCCATTGCTTGACCAATTTGCTCTCTGTGAAAGCCTAAGAGAATATTATCTCTCTCTGTGTGGGGAATTTTTAATTAGGAAAAAGTTACCAAAATCTTATTTTACCATTTCTAGTAGGGTTGGTTAATGGACACTTTGGTTTTAAGACCTGAGCCTTTGTGAAAGGTAAGCTTAATTTATTATGAGAAAGAGATCTTAAGAACTCTTCTGTACTCCAAGCCTTATGCTTAGGACTAATGTCATAAACCCCACAGCAATTCTTAGTCCAGAATACACATCCTCCCTGGATTCTTCAGATGGATTCCACAGCCTCGTAGGATTCTTAGAATGGAATATTCCAAATAAGGTTGTATTTGGATAAAAGATGAAAAGTTTCTTGTCAGTAGTTGCTGCTTGGGATTAAAATCTGAAACTTTTTATTTAAAATTATTTTTATTTATTGGTTTATCTTGTTCCTGATTTGAGAAATCACACCTGGAGCTTATTTTTGCATTTATTTTTGGTACCAGGGGTAGAATTCAAGACCTTGTGTTTGCCAGGTAGATGCTTATGCCACTGAGCTCCTAAAAGCTGGAGCTTCATGCCTGTCCAATAAAATGATCTACCAATTGAGCCATCCCTCCAGCCTACAAAACTATTTACAGTAACAGTGCAAAGGCTAGAACCAAATAATGAACAAACACATATTTCTAAATTTTACTTCCACATTTTCTGTGAATAAGCCTAGCTGAATATATAATCCCACCTCAATATAAATTTTAAAAAATTACAGTAACAAACTTCTATGGAAGGAAAGAGTAATAATGTAAAAGTCCTTTTAGATTACAGTTAAATAAAACTGGTTTTGCCAGCATAGCACTGACTCTAGTAGCCTCAGTGAAATACTAGGTTCAAAAGGCACACACAACACTAAAACACGTATCACCGTATCATTTCTTCTAATGGCTCCCTGACAACTTTTTGTATTTTGCAAGCTGAATGACACTCCTGGCACTTCAGGAAAAATTCCCTTAAGAATAAAAAAAAAAACACTCTTATTCTCAATTTAAGGACTTAATACACTTTCAGAAGCAAAAACACATCAAGCCAAAGACGATAAAAATCATTCTGGCGCCAATTTTGCCAAACATACATTACTCACTCTATTTATATGTAAATGGCATAACTACCATGACATACATAATCTAAGCATCACATCAGTGTACAATATTCCCAGCTATTTCAGCAGTGCATGGTGTTCAGTGTTCTGTGACCCACAGCAAATGGAAAGGAGCCAGAAATTGCAATCTCTCCTGAAATGGAAGCCTGCATTTCAGAGATGGGAGATTAACGAGGGCTGACTTTGATAGGATTACTTCTTGAGTAGGTGTAGTTTAGGCTCTCTTCAAAGCACCCACTCTTCTTTTGATGAATCTTAGCTTATGTTCTTGCTAAAGGCACAGTTTCCTCAAGAATTATTTTAAAAGCAGAAAATTAAATGAATTCAAGGAAAAAAACTATGAAAGGATGCTGTATATACAAACTAATGAAATGTAAATAAAAATATGTAACTCATAGAAACATGTTAGAAAATAATAAAAGTGATATAAATGAAGGACCATGTTGTATCTGTATATACAATATAGTTAGGATTGATATATAGCTACCTTCTCTTAATTAAATAAGCAGAAAGATTTGTACTAGTAGTGTTTGGACAGGTTATTATGTCTGCATCCTATGCTATGAATGACTACTACAAAGACAACAATATGCAATGTATTAACTGTTGTAACTCTCCTATCAACCTGTTTTGAAGCTGTCTCACTGAAATATTTTTCTCAATAAAATTAATAAAAATAAATAACTACATGGGATTTCAAATTATGTGTGTATCTAACAAAGTCTATAATAAAAGACATGAAAAAAAAAACATGTTAGAAAAATTCTCCATTTCATCACACTACTTCTGCCAATACTGTCAACAATCTCTACCTTAAAAACACTAAGTCTTCCTACAATTAGACATTAAAATGGTCTCACTGGTTTCTATATTATCAGCAGGTTTGAGGAATAACTCATTGAAACAAAAATGTTTTTAAAAATTGCTAGTTAATATTCTTGCATTCAATGTTAAAAAATTAAAAGTATAAAATATAACACATAGAAGATTCCCTTAAATCTGTATCAACTTCAATCCTCTCCTCAAATATGTAACCTTTTTTTTTTTTTTTTTTTAATGTATTTGGTACAGGGTACACAGCTTGTACCTGTACCAAAGGTACAAGGATCACAGTGATCCTTTCAGCCTCTCTAGTACTGGGATTATAGGCATGTGCCAACCACACAGTGGCTGGCTTCACATGCCCGGGGGTGGGGCCAGCAGAGCTTATGGTGAGATCGATTGAACCCTGGTCCCACTGTGCTTGCCTAAGCAGGAGCTTAGTCTGCTGAGCTATCTTGCTATCCCTGTAAACCTTGTAATTATTTTTTTCACTTTTCTTATTTTTAATTGATAATTATATATATTTTTGGCACATAATTTCATGTTTTGGTATATGTTAATCCCACAACCTGAGGATGTAACAATACTATTTCACAAATCATAAATTCAGTAAACAGCTAAGTCATACCCTGCAAACTTTCTAAGTCAACTCTGATTTTTAGCCTGATATAGAGCAGCCATGAAGTCACCAACATCTGGCAAAGCTGCATAGCACAGTAATACAGCAAGCAAAACTCAAGCAAAGCTACACAGGACTCACTTAAGAATACATTTTATATTTCTTTATAATCAGACATGAATATCATAAAATCCAAGTGAAAGCCCTGTACAAAATAGTTTAATATGACACTCTCACTAATGAAGTTTTCAGAACAATCTTGCAAGGACTGAGTATGTTGAGAAAAATAAGATCCTTTCCCTTCACTTAAAGTAAGCACACAAAAATGGGGTGTGGCCAGCAGGACAGCCTGCTCACACACAGATCTGCTTCCTTCTGCTGTGCAGTGCACAGAGGGCTTACATCTGGAATGAAGCCGATCTCGTTGAGGTGATTGCTCAGCTCAGGGTCATGGAACGCAATCATCTGGGAGAACACGGTCAGGTACTCTGCACGGCAACAAAGATTCAGACATTTATCATCCTGACAAATTAACTCCAAGACATAAAATGCAGATACATTTTAATTTATACTGTGAATGAGATTTAATTTCTCCATGCAGAAAACATACCTTGATAATTTTTTTCCTACTTTAATCACTCACTGCTGATTATTAAACAAATATGCCAAGCAACTATGCCATAACTTATTTTCAGTCTTCAGAGCTATCAGTTTATTTCCTGAGTCACAAACTATATAAATCATGAATATTTTATTAAATTCTGTAACTATATTTTCTATCATAATATTAAATCTATTGCACATTTGTTGAATATTTAAAAAGTATAACAAATCTTTAAATAAACAATATTTATAAACAGTCCCAAGTAGAATACTTATGCTTCAAATTTGTTCATATTATAGATCTTGGCATCTGTTCCAATTTTGATTTACTTTCACTATGACTCTCCATTTGACTTATTTGGCAATAAGAATTAACATCACAATCAAAAAGTAGGCATAGATCAGACAATTAAAAAATCTTATGTTTATAACAACCTAATTCTAATTTACAGGATTCAGTTAGAATGTGAGCAATAAATCCTCATTTTCTCTAAGTCTTTCAGTAACTTTTTATTCGCTGGGCACTAATCTAACCAAGATAGTGGTAACAGTCTACCTTAATGCAAGAAATCATTGTACTTTTACTCATTAAAGAAGCAACATTTTTTTTGAGAAAAAGTTGCACTATATAATTTCAACTGGCCTTTAACTCACTAGGTAGCACAAAGTGGCCTTGATCATTTGGGGAACCTCCTGCTTCAGCCTCGTGAGTGCTAGAATTACAGCTGTGTACCACCACAATGGGATAAGTTTATAAGTTTTAATATTAAAAAAAACTTTTACAATACATTACTATAAGTAGGCTTATTTTGGGACAGGGAGATAAAATTTTTAAAAACATTTTTGTTTTATCATTAATGCACATTTGTGATATATAATGAATATATTCATCACAGAATGTTGATATATAAAACTTGGTTCACACGCTTTTTCACATTTATTTGCTTGCTGGCAATATCATATAGTTTACAGAGAAGAATATCAGGCCAAAAGGAAAGGAAAAGGAGGGCTTCCTTCCATCCAGCGATAAAAGCGAGTCACCCTCATGACCTGTATGCATCCTTCTCATGCTGGATAAAGAATGGGCACTGAATTAAGACCTATCCTGGCTTACTGTTCCTTCACTCACTCTGTCCACTGGATCACCTTTCCCTCTGAGATTCTATCAGCTCTAAGAGGCACAAATCAAAGTAAAGATCATCATTCACATGAAGGCTCTGGGTAACTTCTGGGTTTAATTTTTTCCCCTTCCAATTAGTGAGGGTGTGTTTACAGCCAGTTACACAGAAGGTAAAGATTTCTAACCTCAGCAATCACAGGCATCCCCCTGTACACTGATAAGCACATAATTACTAACTTCTAACTTCTAAAGTAGAAATTTATATCTCAAGCAATTTGATAAAATTAATTACAATGTGGATTTACATGGTTAATTAATGATGTACTCAAGATACCTAATTCATTTTAAAAACATTTTCTATATATCCTGCCAAACACTGATAGCTGGCTTCATGTTACAGCTGCATATTCATACAGAGATACCTTCTGTGTTTTCTTGTGGATTATGTTATTTCATATATATAAGTATGATTTATAAAGCTAACACAAGTTACAGTTGTACAGCACAAGCTTTCATATGAGATACTGTATGGCTTGTTAGTAAGCTTTTGTTCTGAATGGGGGATACAATGGAAGCTATAAAATTAACACCACATTGTATTCCAAGTTATTTCAATAAAGCACTTCAAATTCCCTTTGAGTAAATTTCCAAAATTTTAAAATGCTTACATCCTTCAATCTGTAAATAAAACTGAAAGAATTGAAGGGTAGTTACACAGAAACAGACCAGTCGTCAAAAACAACCAACCAACCAACCAACCAACCAACCAACCAACCAACCAACCCCTGTAGGATTCCTTGGATGTAGCATCACCACTGACTTTTTAAGGAGACATTAAAATGTTGTCAAATCATTAAAATTGTGATTGATACCATACGATGAAAACATTAATCTAGAGTCTTAATCTAAAAAAAATAGTACTCTCAAGCCTATAATTTGACTTAAATAAAATTAAACATTTTTTTTTTTTTTAGAAACAAGGTCTCATTATATACTTTTCTACTGCTTCAGCCTCCCATGTGCTGGGGTCATAGGAATGTGCCATCACGCCCAGCCTAATGCTATTCTTCTTTCTCAAAAGTCAAGGATTTTATGAAATTTTTCTTGTTGTAAAAAATCATATCTAATATAAGCTTTTGCATTTTAATAATTTCTTACACTTTCAAAATTCTACAAAAAGTAAAAATAAGTCATCCTTATAAAATATTTTCTGCCTTAATGATGAATCTCTCCTAATTATACTATGATATAGTTTCTCTTCTATTTTTATAAACTAAACAAGAGCTTCTCCTCCTTATCTGTAAGTCTTTTAAGTGTCTTAGAGAAGGGTAAGCAAAAAGTGTGAAGACTTTTCTTATTTGTTGAGAATTCATTATCAATATATGAAACAGCAAAAAATGAAAATATAAAGAGGAAAATAAATTCTACATCTTAAACAGGAATATGTTTAAATATATTCAAAAGAGAAATCAGAAGGCTGGGGAGGTTGCTCAGTGGTGTAAGTGCCTGTTTGGCAAGCACAAGGTCCCAAATTTGATTGCTGGTACCACAAATAAAACAACACAAAGCAAAACAAGCAACAACAACAAAAACACATTAAAAATAGAAATTAGAATCACAGGAGATACTTATTATGACCTTCTGAGAGTTATTCATTAGCCATCTAATAAATAGTCTAGTTCATTTCGTAAATCCTGTTTTCACTACTTACTTGAAAATTCCCAATATTTTCATCTTTCTAAAGTATAGGAATTGGCTAGGCATTATGCTTTAATAAGTGAGCAACAAATTTGGACTTTTTTTCTTTTTGGCAGTACCAGGGATTGAATTCAGATAATTTGAAAAAGAATGATGGTCAGGTTTTTATAGTTGAAAGTTTCAATAAACATTACAGTTTCATATTAGCTTAAAAAATAACATATTGCTTATATATTTAACTGAAGATTAACAAATTATGCTAATCCTGCACAAATACCAACTTGATTATTTTCTACCTTTAATTTTCAGTTTGTCTTTGGTCACTATTTAACAGGTTCTTTATATTGTATAATCTTTTAAACTCCTGGTATGATCTAAGGTGTTATTAGAACTGCTCTTTTTGGTATTACTAGAATCTTTTTTTTTTTTGTGGAACCGAGGATTGAACTCAGACCCTCGTACTTGCTAGGCAAGTGTTTATTCTACTGAGTCATCTCTCGGGCCCCTATTACAGGAATCTTCAAGCAGACACTGTCAATTCTATGTAACATCACTGATAAAGGCCATAAGGAAACTATGAACAAGCATAGGACATACAGACTCAATATCCACAGTAATAAGGTGTAAGACCACTCTAGGGGATGGCTTAGTAAAGTCTCTGAAGTGGCTACTGCATGATTCCTGAAGCTTAGCTATATAAACAATATAATAAGATTCATGGTTCCAGAATCTCATTGAATTAATCTGTAAGCAAGAATCAACTTCTTTCCTATAAATCACTTTCTTCCTTAATTATAAAATATCAAAGCAAAAAGGTGACTCAAAGTCAAGGACGCATAAGTTAAACGGAACACAATCTGAAGAGCTCTGCATTCTGTTTCAAAAGACATATAAACCTATAGAGAAATTTCCTGTCCTTAAAACATTTAGTATCTTATTGAAGAAATAAAAAGCATGAAATGCCATGATAATGATGGTATTAGCAAAAAACTAATAATAACAGGAACATGAACATTAAGAAACAATAGTACTTACTGAATGCTCCTATGTACCCAGAATTTAAATTATTTACTACATTTAATCTTTATAATAACCTTTTAAAATTTTAGATAGAAGGATAATGAGACCTATTAAATTTATACTTAAATTTTGGGCAGGCCAAATAGCTCAGCAGATTAAAGTGCTTACTTAGGCAGATGCAGGGACCAGGAGTTTGATCCCCTGTTCTGCTGTGCCAGACCCACACTTGGGGCACACTGACAGTGATTGAGATGGGGCCTGGTGGCACACACTTGTAATCCCAGCTCTTGGAAAGCTAAAAACAGGAGCATCACTCACTACAAGTCAGATCTAGTAGTGAGACCCTGAACACCCTGTAGAGCCTTCCCTAAAATACAAACACACAAAAAATAATAGTAACAATTTTTTGTCCAATACTGTATGAGAAGCAGGAAAGCTTAAATCTGAAGCCTTTCTAAAATTCAAAACTGTACATTACTAACCTGTTATATTACTTCCAAAATGGAACTCGGAATATTTTATTACAAATTTTCATGCAGCTAAAGTCAGCCTGAATGAACTTATAAATATTTTATGCTGCAACTTGGACTCTGAAGGAGAATGAATGACTTAAGGAAATAAAAGGAGCTCTGGGAATGAGATGAATGAAAAGTGTTTTTAATATGTAATTCACATTTAAACATTTTACTAATTCACTATGGCTTACTCCATGGTTAAACTTTTTGTGGGCAATTTTCATTATGTGAGAGACAGAGAGGCAAAGAGTAGCCTCTTATTTTCTAAAATTTTTGCATTTGAGTTAAATTGCCAGAAATTAAACAGTCATTAGGAAAAATATATTTTGTGGTGGGCTTTGGAGAAGACTAGATTTTTCTGAACTTTCTTCATGAATTTTAGGAATGGACCACCACCATATTTCATTTGGTCAAAATCATTATTTCACTGAATATTGGTTAGGTATTCTGGTAAAAGGACAAGAAAAGATAATATGCTTACCTTGTATTACATGTGAGTTGTCTTTCAAGAAGAAGTTATACAGATATTTGGGAATAAAAGCAGACATACACGCATAAGCCAGGGCTAAAGAAGAAAGAGACAAGAAATTGGTCAATAAGGGAAATGACTGACTTCATTCTTTCAGCACACATTCATTGAGTCTATGATTAAACTGTAGTTATGGTACTAAGTTCTGAGGACATAAAGCAAAAAGAAAAACCTCTTTAAAGCAGAAAATATTTTAGACAACAAAAGATAATGATCTTAGTCATTCCAATTTTAAATCACTGTGGCAATAATTATCTCCCAATAATAAAAAACTTTGTTACTTTTAATTATTTTTAAACTTTCTTACTCTGATCATTATTATTATTATTATTTATGTATTTGGTCTCACTACATAGGGTCTCACTATGCAGCTCAGCCTCAAGGTGATCCTCCTGTTTTCAGCCTCCTCAGTGCTGGGATTACAGGCGTGTGCCACTATGCCTGGTCTTGGTGTCTGGTGCTGTGTGGCTGGCTCAGTGTGCCCAGGGACGGGCCTTGCATGGCATGTGATGCCAGGGACCAAACCCTGGTCCCTGAGCTTGCCTAAGCAGGCACTTAGTCTACCCACCTATCTTGCTGGCCCAACATGATCATTATTAATGTGCTGTAAAACTTCATAACCTTAATTGCTGCTGATGGGAATGAGTCAGAAAACAATTACTTTAGGAATACTATCTATAATCTGCACCCTGAAATACAGATCTCTTACTATTCTTGGGTCAATGTAAATACTCTTGGCTTTCTCTAAATACAACAAAAGCACAATTTTATACTAATAAGAGTATTAATGAATGGTACCTTTATTTATTTATTTATGTATTTATTTATTTATTCTTCTGGCGGAAATGGGGATTGAACTCAGACTCTTGCATTTACCAGGTAAGTGCTTATTCTACTGAGCCATCTCCCCAGCCCCTTGAATGGTACCTTTAAAAAATCATTCAAACAATAAGGTTTCAGTTTTTTGGGATTATGCTATCTCTACTTAATGTTATAAATAGTTATATGCTCTATATGTGATATTATTAAAGATTTAGAATCTCAATTTAACAAATACATATTAAATTTCACTATGAAAAATACTGTAACAGAGACACAAAACACAAACACCTGTCATTAACAAGAAGTTGTCAAAGAAGGGTTGTAACATTAATGAATGTATAATTAGAACATAAAATAGACTCAAGATAGGTTTCCTAAACTACAAAATGTGTGCACACATTAAGAAGTCTTTATCAGAATCATAGGTTTGAAATGGAAAGTTTTCAACAAGATTTGAGAGATGCAGTAACCATTGATTTATTTTCAAATTATTTATAAAACACAGTACACTAAAACTATACTCTAAGAAAGTGAGAAACCTCTCTTTGGTTTCATAAAAGTGGCCAGGAAAGTAGGTAACTCCCAACAAATCCTTTGTCATAATGGGCACTCTCTAGGAAAAAACTAGTTCATATCCTTGAAAATGAATCTAAATGACTAATTCATAAATTTTTACAGTATCTATAAGTGTACAAACCATAAACTCAAATATTTTAGAACACAATGTATAATAATTGTTCAAGTGATAAAGAGGCTTACCTTCATTATTGAAATTTAGGTAGAGGAATGGAGCACAAAGTGAGTCAAGACCTGATGCAGAGAAGTTGGGACAAGAGTCAAACAAATGCAACTCAACAGGCCTGCAGATATATACCTATTCAGCTCTCTGTACTGCCTCTAGGTAGAGGGGCACTAAAAGTGTTAGTCACCAACACATGTATGTTTTTATGAATTACTGTGAAGAATAAGTGATAGTGTGTGAACACAGTTTATGTCCCAAATAAATTATTACCAATATTTATGTACGGTAAAGAGCAACATAGCAATAAAATATGTAAAAATGTTAGAAGAGTTGAAATACAGTCCATCTGACCTTAACTGGCAACTGTGTAACATCTTCAGACATGTTTTTCTTCTAGAAGGAGATTTGCTTTATATATTTTTCCTCTTTGAGATTATGAACAAAATCTATTAAATATGGTGAAGTAAAATACAAATGCTGATGTATTATTTTAATAGTAATGATATTGATATGTTATATGGAAATAATGCAGAACACTTGAGAAGTGTAAGAAGGTAGTAAATGATCCATTCATTTTATTAAGTATGGCCACTAAGAAATAGAAAATTTAAATATAATACCAAATGCTTTCAGCAAAACACTCTAGAAAATGGCTAAGTGGAATAGGCTTCTTGTTCATGAACTTATTGTTGACTATAAAAATAATAATGACATTTGGGCTGATAACGTAGCTTAGTGGAAGAGCACATTTCTTTTATGCAAGCCTTGTATGCATGGTTTGATGGTCAGCATTTTCTACAAAAAATTATAAAGCTAAAATACCAAGGATCTGAAGCATTGATATATAAGAAGATGAAAAGAGACAATAAGATGTGTATACACACATACCAGCTCCACCATGAATGTAATCATTAGGTACTACAAATGTGCTAATAAAAAAATATTTAAACAGACAATAAACAAAATGAGCACTTTAGGGTGATCTTCCATGCTTAATTTCTAATAGACTATGTGAAGCACATAAGGAATCATTAAATAATAAAAATAATCTCAAATAGCACCAAATTATTTCTTCATAAACTTATTTTGTTTGTATAAACTTACAAATGTGTCCATAAATTTTTCAAAAAGTACCAAATATCCTGCTTTCCTACCATGTAACTTCAAGTTGTTTAATCTATCTATCTTTCTACCTGTCTGTCTGTCTGTCTGTCTATCTATCTATCACAAATTTAAATGACAACTGCTAGGGATTTAACAGTTTTTTAAAAAGTTCTCATTAATCAGAACTTTAATATTTACTTTGCTCAAAACAAAGGA
This sequence comes from Ctenomys sociabilis, assembly GCA_004027165.1. Classification (NCBI taxonomy): domain Eukaryota; kingdom Metazoa; phylum Chordata; class Mammalia; order Rodentia; family Ctenomyidae; genus Ctenomys; species Ctenomys sociabilis. The sequence continues at coordinate 17,915 of PVKA01035841.1, forward strand.
TACTTGATAGTTTCAGAAATTGACACACAGGAAGTCTCTAATACTACTCTAAGAAAAGTCTTAGTAATAAGAAAGTTACCTTGCCAGTACACAAGATCAGGATGAGATACTACCCAAGCCTTCAATACACGCCGAAATTTTGCATGGCCTTCAGGTGATGATAAAAGTTCATCATATTGATGACAACGAGGGATATCCACTTCAATCTGTGAAATTACAAAGTAACAAATAACCATGAAAAACTGATTTCTAATAAATCCTGAAATCACATTCCCTAAATAACAAGAGCATAGAATATAATGTGACTTTCAGAGTTTCCCCTGATGATACTAGTATCTAAAGTTTTTGAATGTTTTATCTTCTGACTGAAAAATAAGTCATATGCATAATTAATCAGAGTAATTAATTATTAAAAAGGCACATATCAATGCAATTTATTACTATATAATTAATATACTACATTAAAATAGTATTAAAATATGGTCTAATTTGGCCTAAATAAAAGGAAAATTTTTCAGGTGAAAGGTAGTTATTTTTTTAAGATTACTTGATCTAAAGTCCTTTAAAGTGTTACTAATATTTGGCACAAGTTGAGTATTTATAATGAAACAAAAGAACATTCCACATAGTCTTCTAAAGTTTAAATATTTGGCAGAACTATGGCAAATGCTTACGACAACTTACCTGTCTATCTGTAGGAATTGGAGTGTCTTTATCAATTGCATCATACTTAGCATGAATAGCTCCCTGTAAAAAAGAAAATATGTCAACTCATGATATGTTTAACAAAAATATGTTTAATAAAACTGATAATATCTGTTGAGTACCCCCTGTTCTAAATATGTGATAACAGATATAACTTAGATTTTGGAGTTCACCAATTTTGGAATACAGTACTACATCTGTGAATTTACTGGTTGAATATCTCTAATATGAAAACCTTAAATCTAAAATGCTCCAAAATCAAGAACATTAAATGCACAATGTCAGCACTCAAAAATGATCAGATTTTGACAATGCATGATAAAGGTCTATGATAAGCGACAACTTGCCATGTTGGGGAAGCAGATCTTACACTATTCACAATGAAAAGTAAATGTCTTGGATGAGTCACTTATCTAATGAATACAACACAACATAATTCTATTCTCTGTTCATTGTTAACTTATAAATAATAGAACTTTGGTGGTGGAAGGTAATCCATAGCAACACCCTGTCTCAAAGACCAACTTCTCAGCTTGGTCTCTGAGGACCCCCATCATTTGGTCCCTGTCCTCTCCTAATCCAAGTCTTTCCCTTTTTCTTTGTCCTGGTGTCTCAGTGACCTTCCTCCTGTCTTTTTGCATTCTGTGGTCTATAAGTTGGGTAATTGGTAAAGAATAGGCAAAAGGGCCGGGGAGATGGCTCAGTAGAATAAGGGCTTCCCTGGGAAGCACAAGGGCCTGAGTTCAATCCCTGGCTCTGCCAAAAAAAAAAAAAAAAAAAAAAAAAAAAATCACTAGGAAATCACAGTCTGGCAAGGATCTGGCCCATTATCATGATTTCTAGCACCACACCAGAGTTCTTATTTCTATGACAAACTGCCCTAATAATTCTATGACAATTCTCCTTCATTTATGACCGTGGGTAAAATGTTGACCTATATCTCTCAGCAGCATGATCCAGGTGAAGTAAACTGCCTAACGACACAAAATTATGTTAATAATTTTGAAGCACAGACTGAATTGAAAGAGTTCTGTGGCCTTGGAGTTGCTCTCCCACTGATGTACATAAATAATCTGATTTTAAATTTAAAGATCAAAAGATTTTCATTGAACACCATTAAAATATTAAACAGCACCAATATAACAAATTTTAACTACATTTTCTATTCTATTCCTTGTATGTATTTCTTCCATTTAGGGTAATAATATCATTAAAGTTCTTTTCTGGATGGTTAACAAGTTTGTAGACCAAAAAATTAAGAGAAAAAGAAGGGCTACAAGGATAGCCAACATTTTGGCTCTAGCCCTTCAAGTTCAGTGAGGATTCAGGACATAAGAGAACCTGTACTGTAACATCCTGTAACTCAGTGGTGTCCCAAATTTTCTGATCAAGGAAGTTATGGGGCTACATAGGAAAGTGATTGACGATGTAGAGTATGCCTAAGGAGTCATGTGGAGAGAAAGGCTTTCACAGACAGCAAACTGGTCAAGCAAAGGCCGTGACTTATCCACATGGCTGACACTCACAAAGGATCTACAAACTGCACTACAGCGTTTCAGGGTAAGTTCTGAGGGGAACTGACTGACCCTGTCAGATAGGAAAGTTACATTATGGAATACCCATCTCTGACAAAAGTAAACAAAAAAGATATAAATGAAGGACCATTTTGTAGTGAAAAAATATATATCTCTGTATATACAAAATAGCATAGATATACAGCTTTCTCTTAGTTCAATAAGAAAGGTTTGAACTAATAGTGCTTAGTCAAGATATCATTCTGCATCTTGTACTATGAATAATTACTACAAAGACAACAGTATGCAATGTATTAATCATTGTAACTGTCCTACTAACCTGTTTTGAAACTATCTGATTGCTAAAACTTTCTCTATAAAATTATTTAAAAAAAAATTACAAACTCTGGACTTGGACATAGCTCAGCAGTATAAGTGCCTGCCTCGCAAGCACAAGGACCTGGGTTCAATCCCTGGTACCACATGCCATGCCACCCATGCAGTGTCAGCCACTGATACCCAGCATGATGATGCACACTGTAATTTCGGCACTGGGGAGGCTGAGACAGGAGGATCACTACAAGTCTGAGCTGTGTAGCAAGACCCTGTATCAAATAAATAATGAATAAAAGATTAAAAATATTTATAAACTTTTTCATGCTCACATTTTACTACATAATTTTCTAATAACAAAATATGTAGAAATATACACAAAGTGCTATCTTTTTTATCTTATTTTTTAAAATCAGACTAAATGTTTAAATTTTTTAAAAACTGATTGTTAAAAAAGTCACAGTATCATCCACCTCAATCATGCCACTCCCTTTTCTCTCACTCCCAACATGCTTTTGCCATCCTTTCTGCCACCCTCTGGGGCAGCTCTGGGGTCCTCCTTTGTGAGCGTCCATAGCTGTGCTGTGATGGTTGTTTAGCAGGTCCCGAGTCTATGCTAAACATTTATCTTACATGCTTACTTTGATTTTGGAGAAGGGCCAAAAATCACATGGTGCCAAACACAGTGAATAAAGTGGATTAGAAAACATCATAATTTTTTGACATAACTGATCAATGGATGGATGACCGAAAAATATGGTGAACTTCAAATACAAAAATTATTACAGTAAAAAACAATGCCATTCATCTCACTTTTGATATATTTACTCTATAGTAATTAGCAATGTGTCTTCTACTGTACTGAATTTTAAAAAGAAATTTAGACATCTACTAGATTTTTCATCATGTCTTATATTAATCAGCCTCTAACTTCTTTTCTTTCTTACCTCAACTCCCAGAAGAGCAGCCCAGGTCAAACCTCTCATAAGAGGTGGAATGTCAACTCTTGCTTCTTTCCAAATTTGATTTTTTTTATATGGATAAGCCTATGATATAAAAAAGAATGAAAATATTTGAAAATGTAATTATATAAAGTATTTCCAAGTATAATGTAATAAGACTAACCAGTAACACAAAATCTTCAGAAACTACACAAATACATAGAAATTAAACAACATACTTCTCAACAACCAACCATTGAATCAAGAAATTTAAGAAATTAAAAAATTTTTGAAATGAATGACAGTATTATATTCATATTAAAACGTATTAAAACATATGAATTTAATAAAAGCAATACTAATAGATATTTACTGCAATCTATGAGTATATCAAACAACCTATTATACTTCAAGGAACTAGAGAAACAAAACCTGAAACTAGGACAAATAACAAAGATCAATGCAGAAATAAGAGATTAGAACAAAATTACAAAAAAATTAATGAAATCAAAAGTTAGTTTTTAAATAAAGTTGATTAATCCTACACTACACTAACAAAACTAGAGTTCAAAATCACAGAGGAAAATGTAGACATGATAGCTGACACCACAGAAATACAAAACACAAGTAGAAAGCATTGCGGAACACATATATTCCAAAAAATTTGAAGGCCTACAAGAAATGAATACATTCCTGGATATCTAACATTTCTAAGATTGTAACATGAAACAACAGAAAATCTCAACAGACCAATAACAAGTTAACAAATCTGAATCAATAATGAAAAAGTCCCCCATCAATCAATGTTAAAAGTTCAAGATCAGAAGCAGCCAAATAGCTCAGCAAAGTAAAGCACCTGCAAGCAGGCACAGGAGCCGAGGACTGGATCCCCAGGCCTACCCCCCACCCC
>PVKA01035842.1:0-22305 GCA_004027165.1 Ctenomys sociabilis
GAAGAGAAGAGAAGAGAAGAGAAGAGAAGAGAAGAGAAGAGAAGAGAAGAGAAGAGAAGAGAAGAGAAGAGAAGAGAAGAGAAGAGAAGAGAAGAGAAGAGAAGAGAAGAGAAGAGAAGAGAAGAGAAGAGAAGAAGAGATTATGGCTGGGAAAGAAACCTCAATCAAAATCCATGCTGTATTCAAAGCTGATACAAATGAACAATGGAAAAACATCTTGTTCCCATTCAGAGCCATGTCACTGACAGGATAAGCCCTGAGAGAGGCTACAGTGTAGTGCAGGGACAGGTAAGAGGAACAGTGCAGATGTGCAACAGCAAGGCTGTCCTCGCCATAGAGTGACAGAAGCTGAAGTCACAGAGGGGATGGCAGCACATGCCAAAATAAGACCTCAGACATGGCCTCACAGGCCGGCTCAACAGCATAATATGTGCACAACCCACACCTTGTCACTAATTCAGTTGATATTTACTGACTCTTTGCTGGATTCTGGAGATAAACCAGGACAGCTTTAGTGTACAAATATGTAATTGTTTATTTATATTCTTTAAATGTTTTTCATTTTTAAATTTTTATCTCCATATTTTGCAGGGACTTGTTTAACACATCAATACTTGATGGAAAATACATGCTCCATGTTATGCCTAATGATATTCAGACAAATAGTGAAGTTAAACCCAACTGCATATGTTGCAGGGTAATAATAAGCTTCTCTTCTGGAGGGTTAACAACCTAAGTTTGCAGACCAATAATTAGAGAAATAGAAGGGCTGCAAGGATAGCCAACATTTTGGCCCTAGCCTTTCAAGGTCAGTGAAGACTTAGGACATAGGAGAAGCTGTACTGTAACATCATGTAACTCAGCTGTGTCCCAAATTTTCTGAACAAGGAGATTATGAGGCCACAAAGCAATGTAATTGATGACGTAGAGTGTGCCTAACGAGTGTCACCTGGACAGAAAACATTCTCTCAGGCTTTCACAGAGAGAAAACTGATCAAGCAATGGCCATGATTCATCCACATAGCTGACACTGACAAAGGATCTGCTAACTGTGATACAGGGTTACAGGATAAATCCTGAGGGGACCTGACTGACCCTATCAGATACAAAAGTTACATTTCTTATTATATAGGTCTTGCTTTATTTTGGTCTTAATCGCCCAGCGTAAAAGTATAAAAATGAGGTATATCAAGTAAAGCCATATTAATATGCTGAGCTGTGAAAGGCTCAAGTCAACAACTTCTGGATAACCTATTACTATGGTGGGCTGCTAGACTGTGTTGGATTGTTTTGCTAAACTCACACACTTATAGTATTTAGATGCCAATGGAATACCCATTTGTGACAGGACTAAACAAAACAAGGGGATACAAAGGAAGGACCATTTTGTATCTGTATAATAGAATAGTTAGGATAGATATGCAGCTACTTTCGTTTAATTCAATGAGAAGATTTGTACTAATGGTGTTCGGACAGAATATTCTGTCAGCATCTTGTACTATGGATAATCACTAGGAAGATAACAATGTACAACATATTATTGAAACTGTCCTATTAAACAGTTTTGAAACTGTCTCACTGCTATTTGTTTCTCAATAAAATAAAATAATTTAAAAAAAGGACAGCTTTGCCCCCAATGGTTTTATCAGTATAAAGAGGGAGATAGACACAGTGATGCTGGCATGGTCGGGACTATGGTGGGGGACAAGGAGCTGTGGAGCCCGGACCAGGAGCCTGACCCACTGGGGAGGGGGGGGCAAAGGCTTTCCTGAGGGAAGAGAAATCTAAAAAGATAACTGGAATTAGTGGTGTGGAGAAAGATGAGAGAAAAAAGTGTGACACATGCTCACTGGTGAAAAGGAGTCTGAAGTGTCCTGGACCAGCATCATCTAATGAATGTGAGCTGCAGATTTAACTTAAAATTTTCTAGTAGCCACATTAAAAAAAAAGAGAGAAACAGTGGAAGTTAATTTTAATAATATATTTTATTTAACCCAAGATATCAAAAAATATTACTATATCAACATGTGACCAATATAAAATTTTGTTTTGTACTGAGTCTTTCAGATCTCATGAGTATTGTACATTTAAAATACATCTCAGTTCACACTAGCTGCATTTCAAGTGCTCAACAACCCCAGCTGGCGATGGCTGCTATACTGAGCAGCACAGCAAGCCCCCTGCCACTCGACACCCTGGCACTGCCTGGAGCTTGTTAGAAATGCAGAACTTCAGCCCCTTCCCAGACCCACTGAGGCAGAGCTTGCATTTTAACAAGGTCCCGCAGGATTTCTATGCACATTAAAGACTGAGAAAAATGGGTCTAGTTTTGCTTAAACACTTCTGTGCTTAAAACTTTCTATTGCTATTGAGCTTGGCATTCATTCATTCATTCATGGATTCATTCACTCAGCACGCCGTTCCTGAGCACCTACTCAGTGCTAGGCCCTGGGCCGGGTGATGCTGGGGGCACAGAAGGGGGAGACAGACCTGCCTAAGGCTCCCAGCAGGCAATCAGTAAACAAGTACCCAAGTTCATGTTCTATTTTGACTGCAGCAGACACCACATGCTTCACATGAAGATACAGTGTGCAAGGAGTGTCAAGGGAGGCCTGACCTGGCTTGAGTGGACGGGGATCCAGAAAATAACCCAAATAAGGAAGAGGCCACAACCGTGGCAGGCAGCCACAGCAGATTAAATGTCCACTGGCAGTATTGCCAAGCAACCCCAGCTTGCCTGCGGTCACCAAGGAGGGTAGCTTTCAGGCCCCAGAGCAGAGAGAAGTGCCTGGAGTATAAGGTTACAGGGAATGAGCCAGAAACAGAGCTGTAGTGACAACTTCATGCCATCCGAACTCAGCTGTATTTGGAAAACTAGGAGAAAGGGAACTGGGGACCAAGATAGTAGTCGCTCGGTTTTGAGGGGAATGACAGGCCGAGGGATTGTAGTCCATCTTCTAAAAACATCATTTTTAAAATCTGAATTTGCTTTAAAATAAGGCAGCAGGGGAGAAAAATGAGCAGGATGTGGAAGAAACAAGAATGGCCACACACTGCCAACTGTTGCGGTGAGCATGAATTCATTAGATTATTTTTGTGTATGAAATTTTCCTAAAAACAAAATTGAAAGTGTTATTCTTTACAAACAACTGGAGACAGTGGCAAGGTTTTCAACTGATGAAGAAAGAATTTAAACTCCACCTAAAGGAAGAAATCACAAGATCATAAATATGAATTTCTCCTTTAAGAATGGAGTCCAGAGCCTGGGGTGGTGCTGCAGGTCTGTAATCCCAGCCCTCAGGAGGCTGAGGCAGGAGAATCACCATGAGTTTGAGGCCAGTCTGGGCTACATAGTGAGTTCAAGGCCAGCCTCAAACAACCAAACAATAACAACAAAAATGGAGTCTAGAATGAAAGTGGTTAACTACACATGATAGGACGAGGACTCCTGGGTTCAAATCTTGCTGTGACAACTCCCTAACTCTAACCTGAAGCCTCATTGAAAATGTGAGGATATAACAGTAGCTATCTCTTAGGGCTCTATCAAGGTTACAGAATTAGGGACGGGGTGTAGCTAAGTGGTATTGTGTGCTCAGCATGTGTTCCAGGCCCTGGGTCCCATCCCTAGCACCAGTACCAACAAAACAAGATTAATGGATCAGTGCACAAAGGGACATAGCACAAGGCCCAGAGAGGGCATCAGGTAAATATCAGCAGTTAATGTTAAAGCATGTGATCACAAGACTTAAAACTGCAAGAGATCCAAAAGCAGAGGCCAGGCCAGCCAGATAGCTCAGTGGACTAAAGCCACCTGTTTAGCAAGCTTAGGCAAGTGCAAGGACCAGGTTCAATCCCTGGCACCACATGCTGTTCCAGCCCCGCCTCCAGGGTGGGCTGAGCGGCCACAGAGTCAAAGTCCCAGCACTGGGGAGGCTGAAAAACAGATCACTGAGTCCACGCTGCGGAGTGAGACCCTGTAACAACCAAATACATTTTTAAAACAGCAGGGGCACTGTTAATTCCTTCATACTTAACCTATTGTCTCCACAGCCACTAACATCAGAATAGGAGACGGTCTCCCCCGATGCAACAGATTAGCAACCATCCTTTCCACACAGTGAATCCTTTCACACAACTCTGCCATTCCAAATGCTTGTGAGACACTATGGAAAAACTGTACACTTCACTTTTATTATGATAACTAAGAAAGCTGATATAGCAAATTCCCTCAGTTGATGTAAATCAGAAGGACACTTATAAGACCTCCTAGAATTCTCATTCTGGCTTACGGAGCACAGAGAAATATGCTTCTGTTCTCTTCCTTCCTACTGCTTTAGAATGTTTAAAGTAATAAAGCAGTTCCTGAAAGTACTTTCCTCTTCAACAAAATTACAATGGCATTTCTTATTAACTTTTTCCCTACCAGAGTTTACACAGACTGACAGGTGAAGGTGAGGAGGCTTAGAGAGGAGGCCAGACAGAAATAAGCAAGGAGGACAGGGCTGGACAAGGTGGAGCAGTGAGTGGGGAGAAGACAGCAAGGGGAGAGATATGGAGGCCTAGTGGGTATACCATGAGGTTGACAGGCCAGGCTGGGGTGCAGGAGGGGCATCCAGGGTAGAGCCTCATATAGGGAGGGCCACCGAGATGGTTTGAGAGGAGAAACACAATGGATTTGGACACAGTCCATGGTACGGGACCAAGGACCACTAGAGTCAGAGATGGGTGTCCAAGAGGCCTCAGGACCTCCCAGACCTGAGGCTCAGAGAAGAGGATAGGGCTAAAGAGTGACAATGGATGATGTCAGCAAAGAGATGGGAAACACTATAAAAGAGAATAAGATGGTGATGACAGTGGTGACATAACAGAGCTTCTGCACATAAGAAATCAGGGAAACACAGGAAACGCATTGCAAAAGAGCAAAGCATATAAGTGCATAGGCACAGCAATCACAGGTACATGAGGACAGCATGCTTTTTGAAAGCGGAAGGGCCAGCACCACTGAGTCTCACCCAGATGACCTGCAAGATGAACACTACACACAGTGTGCCATGAAACCAGACTTCTCACTGTCAGAAAAGGACAGAAGCGAGAGCAAGTAGAGGTGAAGAGAAAGAAGCCTCTAGGCTGGACCAGAGTCTGCTGCCAGTAGGAACTCGTGCTTATTTTCATTATTATTATTATTTTTCATAGTATTGGAGATTGAACCCAGAGCTTCACATATGCTAGGCAAGTGCTCTACCACTGAGTGCTTTTTATTCTGAAACAGGGTCTTGCTAAGTTGCTCAGGCTAGGCTCAAATGTGCAATCCTCCTATCTCCACCTCCCAAACAGCTGGGATTAAAAGCATGGGCACCACACCTGGCTCATGCTCATCTTTACATGCTTAGATGTACACACCCTAAATATGTACACATACTTAGATTCCCTCGCTCTGCCAGCTGAAGATAAGAAACAGTAGCATTCCAGCAACCATGAGCACACGTAGGCCTAGACCCTAGCTTCTAATACCATTCTTTCAATGGAGGAACCAGGGCTCCCTGCAGAAATAGTCAACTGTAGGCCCAGGACATGGAAAGCCCAACATGAGCCTGGGATATCCTACAGTAATAGAAGTAAAAACGTGCTTAAGAAAAAACAACAAAAAAGAACACAGAAGCCAGGTGTGGTTGTGCATGCCCATGACCCCAGCACTTGGGAGCCTGACACAGTAGGACTGCCATGAGTTCAAGGTCAGCCTGGGTCACACAGGGAGTTCAACGCCAGCTTGAATTACAGAGCAAGACCCTATCTAAACAAACAAACAAACAAAAACAAAACAAAGAACACAGACTCAGTTGAAATGGCCCTGATAAGCAAAGCTAAAACAACCTGAGGGTAGACGGGCAAGGGGATTACACTACCATTGGTTTACTCCTAAAGAACAGAGTAAATATTCCTGAGCCCATACTAATACTAATGATTGTTTAAGCAAAACAATTACAGAAGGGGAAAATATTCCATACAGAATTGAAAATAGTAAATGTTAAAGCAAGAGGGAAATGGAAAGTTATCATTAGAATACCACAGTAATAACTGCTACTAGCAAGACCCACTGATGAAAGCTAAAATTAGTGGGTGAGCCAATAAGGAGAAACAGGATATTTGCATAGTCTCAAAGTACTCTCCTCATATTTATTAATTACTGTGCTGTGATTTGGGTAAGATTAGAATGTGTCCCTCAAACATCTGTGTTGGAGGAGGTGTAAGAGCAGGGGACACAGTGGAAGTGATCAGGTCACTGGGGGCGTCACCTCAGGAGGGATAAGCAGTTCTTGTGGGATCCTTACTGCTTCCCATATGAGTGGGTTTCAATATCTCCAGCCCAGCCCTGCCCACTCTGCAGCTCCCTGCCTCACCATGTGATTGCTCTCACACACACTCCTGCAATGATGCAACTGCCCCACCACAAAAATGCACCCACCCAAACTCATAAGTCTCGTCTTCATCCCTTACCCAGCTGCAGACACAACAGCGACAGAAACAGAAAACAGACTAATACACTGTTGTAGTTTTAACAAATGAAGATAAGTTCCTTTGCTATTTTTCTCTCCAGGAACTGGAACTTAATATTTTTCCCTTTGAGTGTGGACTTAATTTAGCAACTTGCTTCTAATGAACAAAGGAAGAAAAGGAAAAATGGTAATATTACAATTAATGAAGGGATCAAAATTAACATCCTCTCAGTGAGCATTCTTCCCAAAGCCTTGAATCCCAATCTAAACAATAAAAAAATCAAACAAAACCAGCTGGAAGGAACATCTACAAGATACCTAACCAGGTCTCCTCCAAACTATTAGCATAATGAAAGACAAGGTAAGACTGTGACACTGTCACAGATTGGAGGAGACCAAGGGGACATGGTAAATGAATGCAACATGTATCCTGGGCTGGATCCTGGAATAAAAAGAAAACATTAGTGGAAAAACGAGAGAAATGTAAATCAAGTCTGGAGTTTAATAGAATACTAATCAGTGTTAATTACTTGGCTTTGACAAATGTGTCTACCATACCTGTAAGAAGCTAACACTAGGGGAAGCTGTAGCAGGTAGATGGGAAACCTCTGTAGCTTTTCTGCAAATCAAAATTACTAAAAAAAAAAAAAAAAAAAAAAAAAGTGGGGGTGCTTAAAAATTATTTCTAGTCTCTACTGATTGGCTACCAAGCAGTCACAAGTTCCATTCCTGACTGCACTTTGACTCCTCAGAGCCTCAGAGTTCATCTCACATGTCTCCTCTTCTGGTAAGCTTTCCTCATGCTGTAGACTGGAGTGTGAGGTATCATCTATGGCTTCCACATTCCCCATGCTGCCCTATCATGGCTCAACTCCTCTGCCTGGGCCTACCCATCCCTGTCATGTCTGCTTCCCACTCTGTGTGCACTCTAAGGGCAGAGGCCAGCTCGAACATCATTATGTCCTGCTCCTCTGCCAATGACACTTGTCTCTGTGACTGCAGTGGGAACATCTAGCAGGCAGAAGCTGGGCCTGGATCCTCTCAACCTGACCTTCAACTCCCCTCAGCCCAGGGTCTTCCTAGTGTCCCCAAAGCACTGATCCAATCCAGACACACCTTAGTCAACATAAATGGTCCATTCCACACACCTACCAAAAGGAAGTCAGATCACCCCCACCCTGCCACGCACACCCACATTCCCCCAGTATACCCACTGTCAGAGACACATTGTAACTGTAAATGTCTGGGTACCTGCCCAGGTTACAGCCCTTCACAGCATTCAGCTATCAGAGCAGGAACCCCCCAGCCATCCAGCTCGTGTGTGGACAGTCGGGGATGGGGACCAAAGACCTATGGGGAAAAAAACTAAAAGGTCATACAGGGTGGGGGTGTACTGTTCAGTAAAGTACAGCAGAGGCCACAGACCCAAGGAGCAGGAGAGAGAGCCAAGGCCTAACCCAGGTTCTGACTGCCATATTCTCATGAAGTTCTTTTGCATTTAAGCCTGTCCCTATTCCAAGTCAATCCACTATGGGTTCTGTTTTTAGAATGTACCGAGACTCCAACAACTCTCAACCCAGCCCTCATCTGTGCAAGGCCAGCTCTCCCCAGGCTGCTGTTACCACCCTCAAATCTCATTATGTGAGCTCAGCCTGGGCTTTCACAAATCTGCAAACCTAAAATTACAAAACAAACAAACAAAACATGCCACCAGCATGCCAAGCACACCCAAGCCTAGACCCCATCACAAGGCTCAGCTTACACACACACAACCCACTTGCTCAGGATGTTCCCCCTTTCTTAGGCTTCTCCATTGGAGTTACCAGCATACCTCCCTTTCTCTGCTCAGGTTTCCCTGGTCTCCTCTTTGCACTCCATACCACCAGTCCCAGGCCCACGCCTATGAATTCTCCCTCCAATGATATCCAAACTCTGACCACTATCTTCTGCTACCACCCCAGCTAAGCCTCCAGCATTCCTCAGGCAGATGATGGCAGTGTCCCTCTCCATTGGAGTCTTACTAGCATCTATGTAGCAATCACAGGAAAGAACCTCAGATCACATCACTTCAGCCTAAAAAGCCTGATTGTCTCCCAGCCTACTCAGCACCAATGTCAGCTCTCTACTATGGCTTATCAGGCACCTGTGACCTTGCCCTTGTTTTCTTCCCATCCATATTATTCATTCTGGTGTAATTCATGCCTTTGTACTCCTTTGTATGATCCAGGATCTTTGAACATGCTGGGACTCCCCTACCTACCCCACCCCACCTCTACCAAGAATGTCCTTTATCTCAACAGCTTCCTCTCTTTCATGGTCAAGTCTTCTACTAAGAGTTTCCTAAAATCATCTTTAACCCCTTCACCTAAAATAGTCCCTCTAAGGGACAGCAAGATAGCTCAGCAGACTACAGCGCTTGCTTAGGCAGAGTGCAGCGGCCAGGGTTCAATCCCCGGTGTGCTGTGCCAGTCCTAACCCTGTAGTGCGCTGAGACAGCAATTAAGACCGGGTGTGGTGGTGTGCACCTATCATCCCAGAGCTTGGGAGGGAGGATCACTACAAGTTTAATGTGTACAGTGAGACCCTGTAGACCCTATACCAAATTCATTTTTTAAAAAATTATTTAAAATAGTTCCTCATCACTCCACCCCTACAATCCTCAAACTTTTGACTCCTTTCACCAGTACTTATTCATCATTTTGGTCACTACAATGTAGGCTTCATGAGGATCAGGCTTTTGAGAGTCTTGCTTGCTAGTATAACACCAGCACCTTAAACAGTGGTTGGCATGTGATAAGAACCCAATATCTGATGAATCAGAAAATTAAGTGCCGCCAGGGAGGTGGCTCAGTGGAATAAGCGCTTCCCTGGCAAGTGCAAGGATCTGAGTTCAATCCCTGGTTCCACCAAAAAAAAAAAAAAATTAAGTGAATGAAGCATGCACTCCCTCATCGTGGGGGTGATACAGTTCAGCAGCAGAGCATTGCCTAGCATGTGTAAGTTGGTTTTTCATCCCCAACACCACACAGACACACACAAATACACACACACACACACATGCACACACGCACACAAAGATGAACCTTAGATCATGACTGGAAGCTCAATCCCACTTGACTTCAATGACAGATACATGGGTATCCCTAATGAGAAAGTCCAGGAGTAACCTACTCCATGCTCAGGCCTGACCTGACACTCTGTCAGTGTCACAAGGAGCCTTTCTGCCTCTACTAATTCTTCCAAGATAATGGCCTATAACGATACCATTATCAATGAGTTCAAAATGCTAGTGTTCTTCTGGCTACCACTTCTGTAATAATTATGAAAATCCTAATGCTGATAATAAATATTATTTTCAGGGCATAGTACAAGCCAGATACCCTGCTAGTACTTTATCAACTTTCTCTGTGTCTTCATTTTGTCATCTGAACATTAAGAATAGTAACAGTTCTATTTAGAGTGGCACTGAGGATTCAATGAGCTACTACAGAAATTGTTATGGTCTCAAAAAGTACTGTTTTTGTTAGCTACTGCTGCATAACATATCACTCTAAACCACAGTACCATAAGGTAGCACCTAATTGTCTGCTTATGATTCTGTAGCCTGGGTGAGACACAGGAGGATGAGGCGCCGCATGAAGGCTTGTGTCTAGAGTTTCAGCTGGTGTTGGGCTAGGAAATCCAAGATGGCATCACTCACATGCCTCGCACACCACCTAAAATAGCACAACATTCAGAGGAATCTTTTAAAATACAGAACTCACTGTGTTCCTTTGCAGTACTGTACTTTAAATTGTCCTACAGCTTCCTACTATACATGCAGCAAGAACCCAAACTGCTTATAGGATCAACATGGTCTGGCTTCTGCTCCAGCTCGGCTTTCAGGTTCTAAATATCACACACTCTCCTTTTAATGGAGATAATGCCAGCTCCGTGATGGCCTCAAATCTCTTCCTTGGATCCGGATTAGATTTCCTATCAAGTGCTCAGGCAATACTCTCTGCCTTCCTTTGTACTTTCACATTTGTGCAGTTATTTGGCCTTCTGAACTCTCACTGCAGAAACTGAGTTCTTTGGGGATGGTAAAACTATTCTGTTCTCTGTTGTGTTCTCAACACTGAGCACAGAGTAGAGGCAGGAAGAAACATCTGTTTAATGTCTTGAGCCCTCAGAAATGTTTAAGGTATATAGAAAGGGGATGGGTAGAATTCCCAGGATGCTGGAAGCCAAATCTGTGCTCCAATGTTGTCCATATAATAAAGTGAGTAAGCCCTACTGTGCTAAGCACTCCTAGCTGTTCTGGATAAAGCACGAAGTAGACAAAAGCTGCCCTCATGAAGCTGATAGTCAGTAATAACAGTGATATGATTAACACAAGGAAAAAGTTTAAGAAGAAAAATTCAATATTGATGTTTGTGTTGTAATTTTAGGAAGATGTTCAGGAAAAGTGACATCTGAGTAAAGACTTAAAACAGATGAAAGAATGAATCTGGAATTATCTGAGGGATGTGTGCTCCAGGCAAATGGAACAGCAAGTGCAAAGACACCGGGGTGAGTGAGTGTGGAGCAGAGTGAGCAAGCATAGCTGACCTTGTCAGAGCCTGAGAAGCGCAGACTGCAAGGCTTGTAGGCCATGGATAAGACCCTGGCTTTTAACTTGAATGAGATGGAGCTATGGAAGGTTCTAAGCAGGGGAAGGGCATGACCTGATGCAGGTGTTCATAGAGTCCTTCTAGCTGCATGTGAGGAGCAGATTGTGGTAGGAGGGGCAGGAGCAGGAAGACCATTGTGGAGACTGCCATATGACCCAGATTATTCTGGAGATATTTCTAGATGAACAAGGAAGTATCCAGTAGACAGGAGCTCAGGGGAGAGGTCTAGGGCTGGAAATATTAATGTGAGATTTACATTTTGGTGCCTACCCTAAGTTCCTTACAAGAGCTACATGATCTGGCCCCTGATGCTGTTTCTAGGCTCATCTTGCACCCTGTTAATCAAAAGTTCTCAAACACACACACACACATACACTCTCCATTTTCTATGGTAACTGTATGATCTTGGGCAAGTGAAGGAATCACTTCTGACCTCAGTGTCCTTACAAGAGATCACAACAATACCGGTCTCCTAGCACTGTTCATTCAAAATATTTTTACTGAGGTGGGTGGGAGTGTGACACAGTGGTAGAGTGCTTACCCAGCATGCACAAAGGCTTGAGTTTAAGCCCTAGAACCAAAACACAAAAAGGAAAAAAAAAATTATGCAGAATCTACAATGTCCAGGGTAAGCTCTCTTCTATGCACAGGAACTATTCCTTTCCCATCCTTTACCTCCCCCTCCCACACGTACTGTCAACCTGCCCGCCCCACTCCTGTGCTCTCTAGCATGGCCCTACCCTAATTCAATACCCGTAGCATCTCTTGGCTAGGAACATGCTACAGCCATCAGATTCCAGATTCTTTCCTGTCAATTTTATTCTCATATGGCAGGAAATTGGGGCATGTCCCTGCCTTCCTCAATTGCTTTCAAGACAAAATCCAGCAGTCTAGTTGACCAAGAAACTGCGCCACAATTGAATCCACTTTGAACTTTCAAAATGATCTCTAAGACCACCCAGTTACCTACAGCTCACAAAACATAGCCCCACGCTGTCTTTACCCAAGCCATCATCCCCAATACATCCTTTTCATTTTTAGACCTCAGCTCTGTAATGCCTACCCTTCCAGGAAGCTCTCCCTATTTTTTCTGCGTTCCCACCGCATCACTCGCTGCAGTCAACTTACACAGATCCGTCGCCTGGGTCCTAAACTGTCTCTACTACCCGAAGGAGCTTCCCCGGACTTAGGACATACGGGGTAGCATTGTCCCGCACGATGCAGCCACCACGGTTTTTTGCACCTACCTACTGCTCTGGAATTACATACACCTAACTTGCATGCTCCACCAGCTTAGCTTAGGCGCCTACCTTTCACACACCCAGCAACTCAGTACCTGGGCAAAGCACAGCCAAAACCATCCAATCACAGACTCCTCTACCTCTACTGACCCGCCTCCAACATCCAGCGTTCCGCTGCCTCCAACTGAGGATTGGCTGACCTAAAACCCTCCCCCAAATGTATGGGCGAAGAGAATTCTGGTCCTTGTAGTTCTCCATCAAAAACAGGGATAGGGACACTGCCACGTAGAACTCCATTTCCCAGGAATCACCATGCCCCAATGGTGGGATAACCTAGCCTTTGAACCACGTGGCTCTTGGTTGGCTGACTGGGAGATAAGGAATTTCCAAACTGCCATGGAAACAAGGCTACTTACCTGGAACCCAGGGAGTATCTTTTTGCCTGAGACTCTCAAAATGCTTTGCTCCACAATGATTCCAAAGGATGGGATCAGATGTGTGGATTAAGTCTGTGCTCACTGCCTGCCTGTTTTTCAGATGACACAAACAAGGCCTGCCCAACATCTTCAAGATGCCTGCTTGTCATAAGTTGTTGTTCCTGTGCAAACTCTGGGAGCCCCGACTTACGAGGGCAGTACATGGTACTTCCCAGAGATGGATTGGGGGGTATTTACTCGTTCATAGTCTGTTTACCCTAGAAAAAGCAAACATGGGCCAGGATCTTATCCAGGATTCATTAGCCCCAGAACTCCGGTAGCCCATGCCTCCATCAACAGCCATAACTTCAGAAGGGATGTAGCCATACCACAAGTATCTTCTGGCAACCCTTTCCCAAACCCTTGACCCACCATGCCTCTGAGGGTCGGGTGAGGGGACCAAGGCCCTGCAAACGCTCAGGCAGGCATGTGAGAAAGCTCTTTACTGGGGGGTACAGCGAGGAGGAGCAAGGCCATCTCCCCCTACCTGCCCCCACCCCTCCTAGGGCCCTAGGGTAAGGAGAGTCTCCCCTCCACCAGACCATCACTGTCTTTGGTACAATAAATAGAAAACAAGGGGGGAGAGGGGGCCAAGGGTCCAGTCCTTAGTGGGAGAGTGTGGTCAAACCCCTCTCCTTGACCCCCTTCCCCGGGCCCAATCAGTGCAGGCCTCACCCACCCCAGCTGGGTAGCAGCAATTCCAGTCAAGGGGAGAGATGAGGATGGGAGCCCAGGGCCCCCAGATGGGGAGGAGGTATGGCTTCAGGAGGGGCCCTAGGGAGGGGGCAGGGTCATGAGCTGGCTGCTGTGCTCTGTGGTACACCACGGAGGCCCAATCGTGGCCCCAGAGTGGTAGGGTCATCAGGGGGAGGGAGAGGTGGACGACCTCCTGTCATCCGAGTCCGGAGGGCTGAGGCAGCCGGGTGCTGGGGGGCAGGTGCCAGGTGAGGTGGGGAGCAGTCCGAAGGGCCGCCCACCAGGCTCACATCCATCAGCTCCGGGGGTGGTGGTGAGGTTGGTGATGGGGGCCGGCCAAGGCATCGGGGTTGGGGGGGTAACTGCGCCCCAGGCCCCGGCACTGATGAGGCAGAGGTAGGGGTTTGATGTGTCTTGTGAGGCACATCACCCCCTGCCCAGGGGCGCAGCAGCTGGGAGGGTGGGACCTGAAAGAGCAAAGGAGTAGTAGGTAAAGGAGACTCAAGTCTTAAAACCCCAGGTTCCCCACAACACATCTTCAAAGCCCTCAAAGCCCCAGTACCTGGGGGCTATTCATCTCACAGTCAGTGATGGGGGGCCCAGGGCCCCCACAATATCGGTTGCTGTAGCGGTAGGTCCGGTTGTCACTGGAGGAGCCACTGGAGCCTCCTGAAAGTGAGGGAGAAGAGGCCACAGATAAGATGTGGCAGGCTGGGATCTGAGGCAGCTCAGTCCGGTTCACCAGCTAGGCCTACATCTGTGCTCTGGAACCAAAGCACATTTGAAAGGCCTAGCCCAGATTTAAAATACAAGTTCAGAGTGTAGTTCTAGGTGTCAGACCAACTTTAGAGGTCCAACCCCAGACAAAGTTTCAAAATTATCATGTCAGAAACACATAGCTGTCCTTCCACCTTATTTTGGAGGCAGAATTAGGCTGTTTCAAATCTCCTGTGAGACCCAGGGACAACGTGCCCCAGAATGGGCCGAACAGAGCTGCCCCACCCACTGCACCCCTTCTAGGCCCTGGGCACCCACCAGAACTGGAGATGGAGCTGGCGGTACTAGAGGAGGGGCAGGTGTCGAGGGGTGCGGGTGAGGTGGAGGCACTGCTGCCTGCCGGGCCTGTGTTGGTGGCCTCGTCGGCAGTGCGGCGGAAGAAGCCGTGCTGCAGAGCCCCCAAAGGGCTGATGCGGGCGGCAGGCTCATACTCCAGCATGCGCAGCACCAGGTCCTGGAAGCGGAGGTAGTCGGCGGGGCTGTGGCCCGGCTCCCCCGCCCGCCGGCCCCCGGGCCCGCCCGTCTGCACGCCCAGCACCTCCTGCAGCCGCCGTGTCCCAGGGCCCTGGTAATCCTGGCAGGGAGGGGGGGGAGGAGGGGCAAGAGAGTGGCCGTCAGTGGGCAGGAGGGGCAGGGAAACACACACGGGGAAACAGAAGCACAGGAGAGAAAGTGGAGAGAAACTAAGAAGAGTTCTAGGGTGGGAAGGACAACAGGGATGGGCTGGGGATGTAGGGACAGACAGGGGGAGGAGGAAGAAAAGGAAAAGACACAGGGAGAGGAGGCAAGGAGAAAGGGAGCCCCAAGAGTGAAAGTGAGGGCCACCAGGGTAGGAGAAGTGGCATGGGGCAGGGGCCGCACCTTCCTGAGTTCCTTTGTCCGTCGTAGGGTCCAGCCACCCCCAGGCAGCCGCTCAAAGTATTTTCGAGCCTTGGGTGCCTGCTCCAGCATGGGGGCTGGTGGGATGCCCAGCACCTCCACGATGCGGCTCATCTGGTCCACCTGCGGGCAGGTGATGGTCAGGGGCACCGAGCCAGCCAGGCTCCACCCCGCCACCTCCAGCTCAGCCCTTCCTGGGGGCGCACCTCATTGGAGCCGCTGAACAGGGGCTCTCCAGTGTGCATCTCCACCAGGATGCAGCCCAGGGACCACATGTCAATGGCCAGGTCATAGGGCGTGCCCAGGAGCACCTCAGGTGAGCGGTAGAAGCGGCTCTGGATATACTGGTAGATCTGAAGAGAGATCAATAGTCAAGGGTCCCAGCCTCCCTTGCTGGCCCCACTGGCACCCCAAAAGCTAAGAGGACCTGAAGTCAGGACCCCTTCCGTCTTAATGGGGATGGAAGCTCCACATTCTGACATCCTCAGCACTATCCCTCCTAAAGCCAAAGCCACCATCTTGCTCATTAGCCTCTTAAGTCTCTGCTGGGCTGGCCTAACCCTAACTACACGCCTAGCCCTGGCAGTGAAGCTGAAGGCCTCTCCATCCCTCACTTCTAGAGGACAGCAGAAACAATTGCTTATCAAACCAGCACCCTAGGTTGAACCCAAGCAGTTTCACCTGCCCACATCTAGAGCTTGCGAACCAGCCCTACAGGGCAAGATAGCTCAAAGAACTAGTCACCTGCTTAGGCAAGTGCAGGGACCAGGGTTTGATCACTAGTACTGCATGTTATGTCAGCCCCATGCCCTGGGCACCGAGTCTGGGCATAGTGGCATACGCCTGTAATCCTAGTGCTGGGGAGGTTGAAAACAGAAAGATCACTATAAGTCTAAGCTGCATAGTGAGACCCTGTACAAAACATTTAAAAAAAAAAAAAAAAAAAAGAACCAGCCCTACCCCTCAAGCTCACCTTTGCCCTTCCCAGTGGGCACTATCCCCTCTTGGCCTCTCCTCTCCTCCATCATCCACTGGCCTCATCCCTCCAACTATACCAGCAACACCTCACATCAAGTGCTATCTATCAGGCATCTACCCCATAGCCTGCACTTTTTTGTACCCTGACCCAGCCATACCCACCCCACGAGTTTTCCCCCCACCCCTCAGTCTGAACCGCACCCTCTGGCCAAGCTGGCAGGAGCTGCCAAAGTCCACAATCTTGATGGCACTGCGCTTTGGGTTGCAGAGCAGGATGTTCTCAGGCTTGAGGTCGCAGTGAATGATGCTGAGCTCAGGTGTAGCGAGAAAGAGCAGCGCTGTGCAGAGCTGCTGTGCCAGCTTCCGCGTCAGGTTCAGTGAAACACCACGGAAGTGTGTATTGCGCAGGAGGTCATACAGGTTGTAAGACAGCAGCTCAAACACCAGGCACAGGTGGTTCCGGAACATGAAGTGCCTTTTCAGGTGCACTAGAGGGGAGAAAACAGAAACAAATGACAAAGAAACAGATTCAGAGAAGGCCAGTGTTAGCCTGGAACCACATAGTAACAAGTGCCTCTACTACCTGTACACAAGCAGAAGTGTGGTACCCCCTGGGTACCTAGTCACAATGTTTCTACACAGTATCTAACTTTAGGCATCCAGGAAGCCCTCTTTCGAATCTTGTCAAATCTTCTAATTAAATCAAAGAAATTTTATGTTAGCTCCTAGTAGATCTTCAATACATTTCCAGGCTTTCTCAGTCTTATAACACTTTTTTTTATCTCCGTTATATTTAAAGACAAGGGGCACTAATTTTCCAACTACAGTAAGGATATAAATTTTCTTTTTCTTTTGGCAGAACCAGGGATTGAACTCAGGCCCTTGCACCTGCCAGGCAAGCACTTATTCTACTGAGCTATCTCCCCGGCCCCCAATTTTCCTTTTAAAAGAGAAATCAGTGAAAGAGAGAAAAAATGGTTCAGTTTTAAGAATCAAGGCTCCAAAATCTACAACCGCATCAGTTATAGCTCTGCCGAGTACAAATTGTCACCTCACAATAGTGACAACACTTCATGCCTGAGCTTCTTATCTCCAACATGTGAGCATGTTATCTCCTCATGGGGCTGCAATGAGCTAATTTATGTAATATGCTTGCAATAGCACCTGGCTCTGCAAAGGCAAATTCTGACCACTTTTATCAGGTGAACAGGCAAAAACCAAGAATCAGGAGAATCCCTAGGATACAGAGGCCCAGTGAGTGCTCCCTGCCCTGAAGAAACCAGCTCCTCCTCCAGTGCTCCAGGCCTTCGTGCTTGGCACGCACTGCCCCAGGCCTCACCTATGTAGTACTTCATCTCCGTGTCATGCTGGTTCATCAGCTCCAGCAGCCGCAGCTCAATCTGGGCCTGGTTGAGAAACGCCTTTTTGTTCTTAATAATCTTGATGGCCACCAGCTCCTGGGTCTGATGATCATAAGCTTTCACCACCTGTCAAGGGTAGGCCATGTCACCAATAGAGGCGGGGACAGGGTAGGACTAGTTATTGCTGTCCTTCTGGATGGAGACCTACCAATCACACTCACACAGTAGTATGTTCACCATTAACCAGGCACTGGTGTAAATATGTGATATGAACTGCCACAATTACCTATGTGAAGCATCATATTTTTGCACTTTTACAGAAAAGAAATTGAAGCACAGGGAAACTAAATGAAAAGGCTGAGAAGACCAAGCCAGTACAAACTTGAAGTCACTAGGCCCTTAGGTATATGGGCCAATGCTAGTGCCTATACTCCTCAATCTCTGGATCAGACAAGTGGCTGTCCTCACCTGGCCAAAGGAGCCTTTGCCTATGAGTGAGTCAATCTCATAGCGCTCTAACCAGCGCTCACCACTGCGCACAATATAGTCGTGGTTGTCATCATCATAACCGTGGTTCAGGACCTTCTTCTCCTTCTTGGTGCTCGAGTCCTGGGGTGGTACCTGCTGGGCCCGCCGCTTCTTCTTCGCATAGTATACCTGCCCAGCCAGCCAGGAGACAAGGGACTGGTGAGTGACCTGGGCCAGCAGCAAGACACCCCAGCATCCAGCCCAGGATCCCACCCCCTGCCCACCTCATTGATGTGCTTGTAGGTCTTGATGAGGTCCACGGAGAGCTTGCGCAGCGGGGCTGAGGCTGCATCCCGGAAGGCCAGGGGCAGCCTCCGAGGCAGCAGTCGCACATCAGGAAGTACCTACCAGGTAGGGCAAGGGGCAACAGGACAGGCCTTCACCTTTGGACTTCCAGTGGAGAACTAAAGTGCTGCTGGCTCCTCAAGACCACACATTTATGTGGACAATGTCTAGCTCCTATGTGAGAATATAAACTCCCCAAGGGCAAGAATGCAGGTCTTGTCCTCATTTATCCCCAGTGCCTCGAGCAGGGGTTGGACCACAATGACCACTCTGCCCCATACATGGAGTGATCTACTCCTCACCTTTCACCCAGATCCTGTGTTGGGCTGTCCATACCTTTATCCCTAACTTCCATATGGGAAACTTGGGCTCTGCCCTGGAATACTTCTATCCTGAGATCATCTATTTTGAGGATCCTACCCATGAAGTAACCCCAAGTCTGACAGTCTTCATCCTCTGGGGCCTTCCCAACTCGCATCTCCAACTCTGAGCACCTCTGCCTAGTTTCTTTCTACAAGTCACTCAGACTGCGATCTGGACCTAGGACTGCTCATTGCATCTTCAGAGCCTTACCACCTCTATCCTTAGAGCTCTTTATCCTATACCAACCTGGCCCTGCAGCCAACACCCTTCAGGGTTAACCTCCCTCCCTGTCTCTCATTCTGCATGTCCTTCTCAGTGAACACTTACTTGATGTTTGCTATGTGCCAGGCACCACTCTTAGCATTTCACACGTACGGTATTCTGTTTACCCTGACAACTACCTTCTGAAGGAACTATGATCACTGGCCCCACTCAGAGAATAGAAAACATAGTATGAAGAACCTATGTAATTTAACTATCATAACAGGATTTGAACCAAGACTCTCCAAAGTGACTCTGCTTAAACTTTTCTAATTCAATGGGGCAGTGATGTCCCTCAGAGATGGTCCTGCACACGGCAGGAGCTTTTGACCTTGAGACCCTTCTATTTCCAGTGTGCCCTTATTAACCCCAGGCAAGTGACATGCCAGCTGAATGCCTACCTGCATGTGCTCCTGGGGCCCCGGGAGGCCAGAGAAGGGCCCATGGCCTGGTGGGATGGCCATGGTGGGCTCAGAGGGCCGCAGGGGTGCGAGACCTGGAGCGGGAGCCCGGCCGGGGGGCGCCTTCTCGCATCCTGCACCTCGGCTGCCACCGCCGCTGAGACCTGAGAGCAGGCATGAGGTGAGGAAACAACATGGAATGTGGGATAGTGGCAGGCCAGGAAGAGAGAGGCATGGGAAAAAGGGCAGGGCACAGAAGGAAGAGACAAAGGGTGTGACAGAACAACCAGAGAGAAACACAGAGAATAGGCAGGCAGGTGAAGGAGCACAAGAGCCCCTCAACAAATGATGGTCAAATAAATGAATAAGGCAATAGAAACAACATGTAAAAAGAGTGATTGGGAGTCAGATGGGGGGGAGGGTTATGGGCCGTGACAGGAGAGGAACACAGACACCAGTGATGAGGGGGAAGAACAGAAAAGAAAGAAAATAGAGTCTGGGCAGAATTCGTTCTTTCTTCCTGTTTCTACTCCTGCCTGTCCCCAGAGGTCCTCACACCAGATCCTATGTTCTTGCAAGTCTTCCTTGAACATCAGGATCTCTTCAGGCACTACAGCAAACTCCTTCCACTCTGAGTCTACTCTTCCCACATTTTTCCCAGTCCAGAGAATTGTGGGGATCTCCCAAACCATGTAAGTTCTCTGGCATCCCCAGGCCACAGTAGAGTTCATTGCATGCCCCTAAAGCCACCAGGTTCTCAGGACTCCTGGCCACATCAAGGTTATGTGAACCTCAGCTTTACTGCTACAGTTTTCTAATCAGGGCACAACTTTTCCATGTCATACCAAGCCCTTCCTACACTAGGGAACCACCCTTTCAAGTAGACCCCCTGTACCATATTTCAGTTTCCCTGTGCCATGTTATGGATCTCCCCTCTATTACTCTAAAACCCACTCCCACCTAAGGGCCACTCCCCATGGAAGCAAAAGGAAAGTCTTTCTCACAGATCATCCTTTTCTCCCCCACACTGGGTCCTTGTCCTCCCCCCATCAAGTTTCCCTATTAGAGTCCTTTCTCCAGTTACCCCTCTCTATACCAGATCACTGCACAATTGCATTCCTAGAAGGTGCCCCTAGTTATATCCCCAAATATCTGAGGGATCTCTCTTCCCAAAGTGTCCACCACAACAAATCCTCTTTAAGAGTACCTCGCGCGTGTAAGAACCCTTCCATCCCCTGTCTTGCACACCAGAATCTCTCTTCCCTAGGAACTTCCCCCCAAAACCACCTCTTTCCCAGGGTCCTCCCATACTAGGAATGACACTCCCAGCCCCCACCCCCTACCCGGGTCAGGGCTGGTGCGGGGCCCACGGGGGGCTGGGGCGCGGTGGGGCCCCCAGTGGAGTGGGCGAGCAGCCAGCATGGCGGTGGTGGTGGTGAGAAGGCAGCCGCCGGTTTCTAGCCCGGCCGGGGCGGCAAAGCCCGCGGCGGTGAGGGCAAGCAGGACAGGCAGCCTGGTGGGTGACAGCAGCCACCGCCAGGGGCGGGGAAAGGAGCGGGACTAAGGTCAGCTCAGGGCAAGCGGGGGAGGGGAAAGCAGGTGGACGGGGGAGGGGTGGGTTAACCCTCACACCGCCGGCCCCGCCCTGCCCTGAGTGGTCACCCGCCCCCCCCCCCCACCCTGGTGTCCCGCCCCCCAACCTTGGAGGACCGCCCCGGCCGACGAAGATCAGGCAGGCGGGGCCCAACTGAGAGTTTGGCAAGCCGCACCTGCCATGGCAACAACTGTACCATTGGCCGTTGCTGCCAGAAACTCAGCCAATCACAACCCGGGGCAGCTGTTGCTAGGCGACGATGAAGCGGCCAGCGGAGAGAAGACAGCCCAAACAAAGGGCGGGAGTGGGGCCCAGCTACCCCCCCCAACCTTCTCAAGAGGGCTCTCTCGGGCTCAACCCCTTCCAGGAATCCGACTATGAATAGCCAGACACAGCCCGCACCTACCCGATGCGCCCCTCTTCTCCCTCGGCCTCGTGCTAAGTCTTCCTGGACACAGACAGGGCGGGTCCCAACCACCCCTTCTCCCTAGAGCCCGTGCCGCCCGCCCATCGGCTGGCTGTTACCTGAGGGCGCAGGTAAGGGGACTCAAACTGCTCGGGGAGCCCGAGCTCAGACCTGCCCACGGGCAGAAGGTATCCAGCGGACGCGATGTGCCAGGGCCCCGATTACCCAGTAATGCAACCAGCAAAATGGCGACCACAACAAACCGCCCCCCCACCCGAGCTCCGCCCCTGTCCTCCCTTCACGTGACCAGGGTAACAGTCTGCGCCTGCGCCCTCTGATGCTAGTGCCACAGGCTGGCACACATGCGCAGTGACCTACCAATCGCGCCCAAATCAAGTTATGGCAGTGCAAGAGACATGTATGCTGCGTGCGCTGCATGACCGGATAAAACTTTCAATCCCCACCAAGCAACAATGACCATGGGCGCGTGCGTCCCGCCGTCTATGATGGTTGCAGAACAATCAGTACGCAGAGCAACAGATGAGTCTTTTAATATAAAAATCAAGTGCAACAAACAGTAGCAACACACATCTCTGGGAATCTACACAGTATTGAGCTTCAGTTCTTCACCTTAGGAGGTGGCCTGTGAGAAGACAGAAATGAGGGAGGTGTGTCACAGTTGTCACCACTCTAGGTGTCCCTGAACCACTGCACTCTAGATGCACGGGAGATCTGATTTGGTGGATTAACTGGGCTCTGGCTCACCTGTACACCCCTACAACCACAGCGTGGTCTCTTTCGTAGGGCTCTAGGGTCAGCTGCTCCTGAGGCTTCATATTCTCTTGCTGCATCTTCTTCACTTCAGAAGCAAACACGGCCTCAGCTGAGGCTGTAGAGTCAATGCAGTTGGCCT
>PVKA01035843.1:0-22305 GCA_004027165.1 Ctenomys sociabilis
TGGTTCCTCCCAATAAAAAAAAAGCATTTTCGCCGGGCGTGGTGGCGCATGCCTGTAATCCCAGCACTAGGGAGGCTGAGGCAGGAGGATTGTTGTGAGTTCGAGACCAGCCTGAGCTACAAAGTGAGCTTAAGGCCAGCCTGAACTGCACAGTGAGACCCTGTCTCAAAAAAAGACAAAAAAAAAAAAAAAAAAAAAAGCATTTTCAAGAGCTGGGATTACAGGCACACAACACCACACCCAGTCTCAATTGCCATTGCTTGGTATGATTTTATTTAAATTTCTTGTGCAAAAGATTCATTTTTCTTGGAAATGTGGTATTATAAGTTGAACTAAATTCAGAAATTTTAAATCTTTAAATATTTATTGCCTACTCCTTTCTACTTTGAGAATTCTAATTATATGAATATAAAAAAGAAAGGAGCAGTTAATCCTTATAATTTTTGCTCTTATTATGATTTTTTCATCTCTTGAATTTCTTATAACTTCAAAGTTATTATTTTTTTTTAAAACAAAACTTATATGCTTATATCTGGTAATCTGAAAAACTAATTTTCACATAGCATCATATAATATAGCAACCATTGTTGGATTCCTATTACTTTGATTAGTGAAATCTTGTATCATGTATAATGCTGTTTTCTTCTATCACTATTTTTTTTTACTTTATTGAAGTACAAATATCAGTGAGACAATTTTAAGACACCTTAACAGGACAGATTCGATAAATTAATACATTGCAAACTGTTTTCATGTTTTGGTATCGTACAAGGTGCATACATGATATTGTACTTACAGACATTATTATAGCAGATGTCTCTTATCAGTAAAGAGTGTAACTGTTTGTGTATCTTATTTTTTATACCTGTATTATGCCACAGATTCAATAATTAATACCCTCCACCTTGTTATTTTCCTAGTGGTTGTCCATAGTACTAGAAGCTGACATAATATCTTGTCCAACCACCCTCAGTGCAAATCTTGCTTCTCATAGAACTATGTGGAAGCACGGCATATTTATCCTAACTTTATTGTTTATATACACACCTCATGATTCTTCCTTTCTATACCTGTTTTTTGTCTAGACCTGTCAAAGATGGGCACTCTATTGTCATTAAACCAATTTAGGTGCCTGAACTGGGCCACACAATCCAACACAGTCCAGCATTCCACACAATAGGGAGTTATCTGAAGAAGTTGTTGACTATAGCCATTTACAGCTCAACTTATCATTATGGCCCCGCATTGTATACTTCATTTTTATACTTTTCTGCTGGATAGTTAAGACCGAGATAGAGCAAGACCTATATACCAAAACATGTAGCTTTTGTTTCTGATGAGGTTAGTGAAGTCCCCTCAGGGTTTATCTTGTAATCCTCTACCTTACTCTGTAGATCCTTTGTCTGTGTCATCCTTGTGGATGAGTCATGGCCAACGTTTGACCAGTTTGCTCTCTGTGAGAGCCTGAGAGAAAGTTTTCTCTCCATGTGACTCTCCCCAGGCACACTATAGAACATCAGTCTCTTTCCTCTCTGGCTTCATAATCTCCTTGTTCAGAAAATTTGGGGCTCAACTGAGTTTCATGATGTTATAGTATAGGTTCACCTATACTATAGGTCAGTCTTTGCTGACCTTGAAAGGCCAGGGCCAAAATGTTGGCTGGCCTTGCGGCTCTTCTATTTCTCCAATTTTGATCTGTGAACTTAGGTTGTTAACCATCCAGAAGAAAAGCTGATTAGTACACTGCAGCATATGCCGTTCACTTTGCCTTATCTGACTCAATTATTTTTAGTTGTTGTACATTTCTATTTGTATTTCTTCTTTTTCACTTATACTAGGGAGACTATATGATATTTGCACATGTGTGTCTGGTTTATTTCACTCACAAGTATATGTTTAAGTGGCATCCACTTCAATTTAAATGCTTCAAGTTTATCGTTCTTAGTAGCTGAGTACTACTCCGTTACATAGAAAAACCACATCTTTTCAACCATTCCTCATGTGACAGGCATCTTGGTTGTTTCCCAGATTTGGCTATCACAAATTGTGCTGCTATAAAAATAGGTACACATATATCACTATGATATCATGTTTTCAGTTCCTCTGGGAAAATTCTGAGTAGGGGGATAGCCGGCTTGAATGGGATTTCTAGTCCTACTCTTTTGAGGAGTCTCCACAGTGATCTCCACAATGCTTGGACCAGTCTACATTCCCACCAGCAGTGGAGAAGTGTTTGCTTTTCCCCACAACCTCTCCAACATTTGTTGTTGGTTGATTTCCTTATGATAGCCATTCTTTCTGGAGTGAGATGGTATCTCAGTGTTGTTTTTATTTGCATTTCACGGATGGCTAGCGA
This sequence comes from Ctenomys sociabilis, assembly GCA_004027165.1. Taxonomy (NCBI): domain Eukaryota; kingdom Metazoa; phylum Chordata; class Mammalia; order Rodentia; family Ctenomyidae; genus Ctenomys; species Ctenomys sociabilis. The sequence continues at coordinate 2,357 of PVKA01035843.1, forward strand.
TGTGGAACATTTTTTCATTTATTTATTTGCTTCTTTAATTTTGTCTTCTGAGAAGTGTGTATTCATCTCAGATGCCCATTTCTGAATTGGGTTTTTAAGTTTGAGGGCCCTGTTATATCTTAGTTCTTTATATATTCTAGATAGCAGACCTTTGTCTGATTGCTTATTAGTTAGGATTTTTTCAAAATTTGTGGGTTGTCTTTTCACTCTGTCGACAATTTCTTTTGACATGCAGAAACTCCTCAAAAAGAGTTGATCCCAGGTGTTGATTCTTTCAAGTGTTTCCTGTACAAATATATATTTGTCCATGAACTCTTCCTACTGCTATCTCTTTAAGAGTTCCTCCTACTTTCTCTTCCAGGAGATTGAATGTTTCTGTTTTAATGTTTAGATCTTTAATCCATTTTTGACTTTAGCTTAATGCATGGTGATAGAACTGGGTCAAGTTTTAGTTTTCAGCATGTAGAAAGCCAGGTTTTCCAGTACCATTTGTTAAAAAGGCTATCTTTCTTCCAGTGAGTATGTTTGGCCCCTTTGTCGAAGATCAGATGGCTGAGTGTGTTTGTAGATGCTTCAGCATCTTCTAATCTATTCTATTGATCCTTAGGTCTATTTCATTGCCAATACCATGCTGATTTTATCATAGTGGCTTTGTAGTATAATTTCAAATCAAGAATTGTGATGCCTCTTGCCTTGTCTTTATTGGCCAAGATTGCCTTTGCTATTCTGGGTCATTTGTGGTTCCAAATAAATTTTATGAATGATTTCTCTAGGTCTGGGAGGTATGTTGGTGGCAGTTTCATAGGGATTGCATTAAATCTGTACAGCAATTTTGGGAGTATAGCCATCTTTACAATGTTGGTTCCTCCTATCCAGGAGGATGGAATATCTTTCCATTTTCTGAAATCCTCTATAATCTCTTTTCTTAGGATAATGTAATTTTCCATGAAAAGATCTTTGACTTCCTTGGCTAAGTGAATCCCAAGGAATTTCATTTTCCGCAGTGCTATTGTAAAAGGTATTGTTTCTTTTCTTTCCCTTTCAGTGTGCTTATTATCTGTGTAGAGGAATGCTATTGACTTTTGAGTATTGACTTTGTACCCTGCTTTGCTACTGAATTTCCATATCAGTTCTAGTACTTTCTTGGTGGAATTTTTGGGGTCTTCCAAGTAAAGTATCATGTCATCTGCACATAGTGATAATTTAACTTCTTCTTTACCTATTCTTATTCCCTTTATTTCTCCCTATTTTCTAATGGCTATTGCTAATGATTTGAAGACCATATTGAATAGGAGGGGTGATAGAGGACACACTTGTCTTGTACCTGATTTAAGAGTAAAAGATTTCAGTTTTTCCCCATTTAGGATTATATTAGCTTTTGGGTTGTCATAGATGGCTTTTATCAAGTTAAGGTAGAGTCCATCTATTCCAATTTTCTGTAGGACTTTGAACATGAGTGAGTGTTGGACTTTGTCACAAGCTTTTTCTGCATCAATTGAGATGATCATGTCATTTTTAGATTTCAGTCTATTAATATAGTGTATTACATTATAGATTTTTGAATATTGAACCATCCTTGCATCCCTAGGATGAATCCTACCTGGTCATGGTGGATGATCTTCTTTATGATTTGCTGTACTCTATTTGCTAGAATTTTACTGAGTACTTTTGAGTCTATATTCATGAGGGAAATTGGCCTGTAGTTCTTCTTTTTGGTTGTGTCTTTCCCTGGTTTTGGAATCAGTATAATGCTTGCCTCCAGAAATGATTTTGGGAGGACTGCTTCCTTTTCAATTTCATTGAAGAGTTTGTGGAGTGTAGGGATTATATTTTTTATAAATTTCTTGTAGAGTTCAGCTGTGAATCCATCAGGACCTGGACTTTTCTTTGTCAGTAGGCTTTTTATTACATTTCGTATTTCATTGGCTGTTATCGGTTTATTGAGAGTTGTTATATCTTCTTGATTCAGTTTTGGTAATTTGTACCTTTCGAGGAATCTGTCCATTTCTTCTGTGTCTTCTCTTTTGTGAGCATAAAGATTCTTGAAGTAAAATTGATAATCTTCTGAATTTCCACTGTGTCTGTGGTGATCTCCCCCTTTTCATTCCTTATTGCATGTACTTGAATTTTTTCTTTCCTCTTTTTGATGAGGTTGGCTAGAGGCTTATCAACTTTATTTAGTCTTTCAAAGAACCAGCTTTTTGATTTGTGGATTCTTTGAACTGTTTTCTTCATCTCAATTGCATTAATTTCTGCTCTAATCTTTATGATTTCTTCCTGTCTTTGCGCTCTGGGTTTCATTTGCTCTTCTTTTGCTAGTTGTCAGAGGTGCAACATTAGGGTGTTTATTTGTTCCCATCTGTCTTCCTAATGTGTGAGTTCATAGCTATGATTTTCCCTCTAAGAACTGCTTTCATCACGTCCCATAAATTCTGGTAAGTTGTGGTTGAATTTTCATTGAATTGTAGATATTGTTGAATTTCTTGTTTAATTTTTTCTGTGACCCATTGATTGCTAAGTAGGGTGTTGTTTAGTTTTCATGAATTTAGCAGGTTCTTCTGGTTTCTTTTGTCACTTATTTCCAGTTTCATTGCACTGTGGTTGGATAATATACATGGGATAATTTCTGTTTTCTTGCGTATACTTAAGCATGACCTCTGGACTAGTATGTGGTCTATTTTGGAAATTGACCCGAGTGCAGCTGAAAAACATGTGTATTCAGCTGTGGTTGGCTGGAACACTCTGTATATGTCCACTAGGTCCATTTGTTCCAAGCTCTGGTTCAGTTCTGCTACTTCCTTGCTAATTTTTTGTCTGGTTGATCTATCTTTTTGATATAAGGGGGTGTTAAGGTCTCCTGTTAAGATTATGATCTTAGATATTAGGTTTTTCATGTCCCTTAAGATTTGTCTTACATAGTTGGGTGCTCCTGTGTTTGGTGCGTAGATATTTATGAGTGTTACCTCTTGCTCTTGACCAATATATAGTGGCCTTCTTTGTGTCGTTTGATCCTTCTTGGTTTGAAGTTGAGACTGTCTGAGAACAGAATTGCTACTCCTGCTTTTTTCTGGGGTGCTGGGGCATGTATTGTTTTCTATCCTTTGACTTGGAGCCTATGCATGTCCTTTTGAGTTAAGTGTGTTTCTTGTATACAGCGTATTGTTGAATTTTGTTTCTTAATCCACTGTGCCAGTCTATTTCTCTTAATTGTTGAATTGAGTCCATTTACATTGATGGTTATAATTGAAATGTATTGACTTATGTTTGTCATGATATTTACCTGCTGTTGTTTACTCCTTTGTATCCTGTGTTTAATTGTCTGTCCTGTTTAGTGAGTTCCTTCCATTCTCATTCATGGAGTTCTGGTCATTGTGGTCTCTCTCTAGAGCATCTTTCAGTAGCCTGTGAAGGGATGGCTTTGTCATCATGAAATTCTTTAGTTGTTCTTTGTCGTGGAAGTATTTCACTTCTCCATCAAACTTGAAAGAGAGTTTTGCAGGGTATAATAGTCTGGGCTGGAATTTGCTTTCATGCAGGACTTGAAGAACTCTGCTCCATGCTCTCCTTGCCTTCATGGTTTGTGTAGAGAAGTCGGCTGTAATTCTGATGGGTTTTCCTTTGAATGTGATCTGCTTCTCTCTAGCAGCTTTCAGTATATTATTCTTATGTTGGATTTCTGGGATCATGACTATTTTATGTCTCGGTGTGTTTTTGCTTGGGTTGAAATTATTTGGTGTTCTATATGCTTTGGTTACCTGAATGTTGGATTGTTTCCTCATATTTGGGAAGTTTTCTGTGATTACTTCTCCCCTTTTTATGTCATTTGTATTGACTCCTTCATTCTCATTGATACCAATTATTCTCACATTGTTCATTCTGGCGTCATCTTGCAGGATGGATTTTTTCCTGCATCCTCATTGTTTTTAAGAGATCCTTTCTCACCTTTTCACTAGCTGCACCAGCATCTTCAAGATCTGAAACTCTGTCTTTGCTTTCACTCAAATGGTTTTGTAGACTTGTGATTGATATTTTTAGTTCTTCTATATCTCTTTGACTCTGTTTCATGCATTGTATTTCTTTTCTGTATTGCTCATTGAAGGAATCCATCATATTTCTGATCTCAATTTTTTTATCCATGTCTTCTTTAGAGGTAGTTATTAATTCTTTCTCTGCAGAGTTTCTTCCAAGTTGGGTTTCCTCTGTATATTTCCAGACTTGTTTCTGTATTTCAGATGCTAAGATTTCAAAGAATTCTTTTTTTTCAAAGAATTCTTTTTTGATTTCAGAAATTATTTCTGCTTTGAGTTCTTCATGACCTTTTTGCTGTAGTTTCTTTGCTTCAGACACTGTTAATTCATATGTTTCAGCTGGAATAGTGCTCTCTACACTTGTTCTGGGTGAGCATTGGTTTTCCCCCAATGTCTCTGGATTTCATTCTTTATTTCAGATGCTATGTATTCATGTATTTCTTTTTTCTTTGAGGAATTCTCATCTGAGTTCCTCTATACCTTTCTGCTGTTGTTCCTTTGCTTCCATTTCTGTTAATTCATTCATTTCAGCTCAGCTAGTGTCTTCTGTACTTACTGGTGGACTCGAGGCCTGAGATTGCATTTTTCTCCTTGTCCTTGTCATTTTGTATAGCACTGACCTCTGACCTTTGATGTAGAGCTTTGGTGGAGAAATAACCTTAGTGTGTAATGAGATTCGGGTGTCAGTCTATTAAGTGTGAGATTATCCAGTTATGCCTGTCCTGGATCTAGCTGTTGTGTCCAGTTCCTTTTTGCTGCAGCTCCTGTGGTTCCCCTCTGTTGGTTCCCTGGTCAGGCGAGCACAAACCAAACCGGGATGCAGAGTGAGTAGTGAAAATTCCCACTATCTTGGCTGGCTTTGGGGTGAGGATCCGGAAAGTTGCCAGAGTCGGCCCTTCTGTCTCAGGCAGATCGCTCTCTAGGTGGGTGGGCCTGGGCTTTGGAGGGTCTGCTGGGCTCCCAAAAGGATAGTGGATGTTCTTATTCACTGGGTAGGCTGTGCTGGGTCAGCCAACCTGTGCTGGGTCTGGGGTCATGGGCCGGAACCAGAGAAGGCTGAGAAAGGTCCCTCTGGCTTGGCGGGCCTGGAGCCCTTACTCACAGGCCAAGCTGAGCTGGGTTTCAGGCCATGGGGTGGGACCAGCGATCGCTGGGAAATATCTCTCTGCTGTAGCGGGCCTGGAGCTCTCTACTCACAGAACTTTGATGTCCAGGTAGTCGGGAAAATTCCCGCTTGCTCAGCAGACTTTATGGCAGGGGATCTGGGGAGTTGTTGGTGAGTGGCCCCTGAGGTTCCAGACCGGTCACTGGCTTGGAGGGCTTGGGGGCGGGGATTTGGGTAGCGCGCGTGGGAAGAAGCCAAAAGCTCTCCCTCAGACTCACCACACACTCACTGATTTGGGAAGCATGGTGAGTTGTGCAAATTCCCACTCACTGGGAGGGCTTGGGAGCGGCATCTGGGAGGCCGCTGGAATGGGCCCCACTGTCTCAGGCTGGTTGCTCTGGCTGGGCAGGCATGGGTGGGATCGAGGAACTCTATCACTATTTTGTATTCTTTCAAAATAATAATAAAAAGTACAAAAAAAAATTTAAAAAAAAAGGAATTTAAATTGCCGTCTCAACGTGCCCCAGGGGCAGGGCCAGGGCCAGCACAGCAGGACTGAGGATCAAACCCCCTGTCCCAGAACCTGCTTGCCAGTGCTTTAATCTACTGAGTTTTTTGGCCAGCCTTAAATCAATGTCTTCTTTAGATATACTCAGCAATTTTTTCATTATTGTTATAATTTCTTTTTTTACCTGAGATATTATTTCTGATGGGATTTTCTCTATAACCACTGAGAATTGTTTCTTTACTTCAGTTGCTATCATTTCAGATGTATAACTTCCAACTTGTTTTGGGTGGCTGGGTGTCTGAGACTGCATTTTGTTCCTTTATCCTGTCATTTTCTATTTCAGAAAGAATTCTTTATTTTGATTTCTATGATAATCTTTGTGAAATTTTGATAGTATATGTTACTACTTTCAAGGCTACTCCAGGAATGTATTCTTCAGGGATACCTTCTCTATGTTGGAGATTTTTGGTTTGTGTCTATCCTGAGATTCTGCCTTCTCATTTAATTGAGAGTGGGCTGCTGGCTTCTGTTTGGCACATCAAGCAAAATTTAGAAATTGACAAACTTTGGAAATGATTGTTTTCATCTATAGGTATATAATAGAACAAATCGTAAATTGGGAGTTTGTATGCAAAGTGTTTCTTATTACAGTGAATTTACCTTTGTTCCTATGGCTGGGCCAATTGCCAGGGTCAAGGTACTTCATTTCATGTACAGTGATGGCCAGGCACCTGGATTCCCCTGGCCAAGCTAGTTACCCAGGGTTCTAAGCATTACCATACCAGTTGTTAGATCTGCCCTGCTGGGGAATGGGCTGGGTGCCTAGATTCCTCTAGCCAAACTAGTTGCCCTATGCTCTGAGCAGCTCCATGCCAGCTGCCTGTCCCACAGTGCAGAGGAATGTGGTCCAAGTGACAGTTTCTGAATGTACCTTTAGAATATTTGTTGTTCTTTGGTATGGAGTGAGTGTGGTCCTAGAAATGTGGTATAAGGGATAGAGTCGTGTAAATGTTGGTCTTTCTCTAGGAATTCTTCCTGTCATTTCCTGGTAAAATACAAATAAGAGGTCTTTAAGGTTCTTTCTTCGTGGTGTATCATTTCAGGTGTATAACTTCCAATTCACATCAGGGTTTCTCAGTGAATTGTATTTGGAGAGGTGTCTCCATACCAGCCTGTGCATATGAGAAAAGGATGGTAGTTTAAACCCTCTGAAAACCCTTCAACATCTCTTTTGTAGGAGGAAATTTTTGACCAAGAGATTTCCTTTTTTTTTTTTGTGGCAGAACCAGGGATTGAACTCAGGCCCTTGCACTTGCCAGGGAAGCATTTATTCCACTGAGCCATCTCCCTGCCCAACCAAGAGATTTGCTTTTAGTACACAGGCATGGTTCACTATATTTTAGGCCAGTATCAGTTCATTGGAAACATTTCAAAGATGGAGGCAGCAACCTTGTGTGACTGCTAGCTGCAGTGGTTCTGATTCAGAGTGACTTAGTGACCAGGTGCCACACTCTCCATCTCCAGCAATTTGGGATCAGTGTGTCTTTGAGGGAGCTGTCAACCTGCTCTTCCTGACTTCTCAGATAGGGTTTGGGATGAAGACCTGTTTGAAATTCAGTAAGTCTATAATGTTCTCTTCATTTGGAGTAACACTTTGAACCCTGATGCTCATCTTTTTTCTCTATAACTCCACAACTTTCATCTGCCCTACATCCACTTCCCATAGCTTGGGAAATAGCAGGTGGGCCTCATGCACTTACAGATGATGGTGTTTCCACCACATCCTTGACTGCATGCTTAGCAGCAGCAAATGCAAGAGATTGTTCTAGTGTCAGTAGGAGCCATGGAGGAAAGGCCCAGGTGCAGAGGGGTTCAGGGAGGCTGGCCTCAAGGTCTTGTGGGCTTACGAAGACTGGTACTTGGTGGGGAAATATGATTTGGTACCATGTTTTCAGCTCCATCTGACTGCTCTGGTCAGCCAGCTGCAATCAGCTCTGTTGTGATTAGCAGAATCTGCCAGTTCAGTCCTAACTGTCTCAAGCTTGAACCCTCACCATTGGTCAGGAGTAGTCTTGCTATGTCACAGATGCCTCAAGGGTGAAGCACAGAGTAGCAGCCATACTTGCTTCTACTAGAACAGGATTGTCAAAAATTCAGTATCACTTCTACCTGCTGTCCCTGTCAGGGATCAGAGGAAATCTCACAGCAGCAGCAGAAACAGCAGCAGCAGAAACAGCTTCAGCATATTCTCTTAGAAGCAGAGATGCATGCTGGGTGTGGTGCTGCAGCCTGTAACCCCAGCATTTGGGACCAAGAAGACTGAAGTAGAATGATCACAAGTTCAAGGTCAGCCTGTAATATATACCAAGACTGTATTTCAAAAATGAGAAAGAGAATCAGAGGAAGGAAAAGGAGAAATAGAGACTGGCTTATTTTAGGAAAGTACTTTAGATCACTGATTTACTGGCATCATTTTATGAAACCACTTATTCAGTTATTCACTATGAAGCTAGCATCCAATGGGAAACCCACAGACATACTCACCTGGAAAACATGTTATTCCTGAGATGTGTTCTGGGGAACATTATGGAAAACTGCACAGCATTGATGGGAATAGTTTCCCTGCTAAGCCAAACATTGGAGTGAGGCCTAAGCAAGGGAAGGGGTCTTTGACAGCACTTACGTAGGTTTTCCATAGGTGAACACTTTCCACTTATATTAGACAAATTAGAAATGAAGAAAGTGAGAAAACATATGTTTCACATTTGTATGCTTGTGCTTAGGTTCCAGCTGTGTCCTGGAGGAAACAAGGCTTTTCCCTAGCTGCACAGAGCTCCAGCAAGAAAAGGGAAGCCATGTTGGAAGGCTGGTGAAGTGACCAGTTTCTCATGGAGCAGCACTTGTTGCTGGACCCTGTCCTGGTCACTGGTCAGAACCTTCACTCAAGTTCTTCAGGTATCTATTCCTCATGGCCCACCACCTTGGGGAAGTTGCCTAATTATTCTGAACCTCATTTTCCATGTCTTCAAAATAAATATAAGAACAGAACAATAAAGAACAGCAGATTGAGCTCAAGCAGAAGAAAGGACACAGAAATGGGGTAGCTGAGAATAGGTAGGGGGCAGCTGAGAAAAGGAACCAAAAGCCAATCACTGGAAAATACAGTAACAGTGACACATTTCTAGCTTGTACTATCAGAATACATAAAAGTTACAAAAGATCAATGGGAAGAATAAAAGAAATCACTATACAAACTATAGATGCTAGAGCAGTAAAGTAACATAAACAAATGTGTTCTAATAACTTCAGCAACTTAAATATATTAAGTACCTTGAAAGAGACAGATTATAACTCAGAAGAAATAAAAACTTGTACAACCCTGTATCTATTAAAAACTTAAATTAATAATTGAAAAATGTCCTTGATGCATTTTATTCACTCATTTAATCAGGACTACATTAACCTGATACCAAAACAGTCACCTCAGACACAAACCAATGTCTTTCTGAATACATGTGAAATGTCTGTAGCATATCATTAGCAAATAGGATCTGGCAATTAAAAAGCCCAAACATCTTGGTTATGTGGTGCTTATCCCCTTTCAAGCTGGTTTATCATTCAAAAATCAATCACTGTTTTGAAAAAACTTGAGTCATTTGTGGGGAAGTGGATGGGTTTTTTAACTAAGATTCTAAGTGGAATAAATCAGATGCATGTTAAATATCACATGCTTTCTCTAACATGAGAGATCCAAACTATAAATAATTTGAAGGGCAAAATAGAAGAGAGATACCAGAGAACAGGGAGGGAGACTCTGAGGAAATGGGAAAGAGACTTGGGGAGGGGATAAAATGATCAAGATATGATATATATTCCAATTCCCCAATTTGAGCACAATCTGATGTTGCATACATATACTAATAAAAAGAAAATAAACCATCGAGTCAGCATATTATCATAATAAGGAAAGCCATGTGATCAATGGATGTAGAAAAAGCATTCAACAAAAGTCAACACCAATGAAGCTATGATGTCTCAGAATTCTTGGAATATAAAAGTTGCTAAAAGATTTACTTAACTTGTAATTGGAAAAACAGCCAAAATGTTTCTACAAAAGAAAACTAGACCAAAACTTACTATAAGCACAGGCACTGGGATCAGAACTGCAGCAGTGAAATAAGAAAGGAAGTATGGCTTAATGGGGCAGACAGAATCCAGCAATTGCTCCCCACATGCACATTCAAGTGGTTTTCAACAAGAGTACAAACACAATTCAATGAGAAGATACAAATATGGTAACAAAATCATAGATATACACCCACAGACACAAGATGAATCTCGACCCTTATCTCATACCATTCAAAAGTTTACCTGGAAAAGGATAGAAAACCTAAAGCTAGAATTATAAAACCTCCAAAGAAAATACATAAAAGCAGAAAGTTCTAAAATAGGACACAAATTTCCAAACAGAAAAGGAAATATGGTAAACTGTCAAAATAGAAAATTCTGGCTCTCTGAAAGACAATAATAAAAAAATGAAACAGTAAATCATATACTATATGACAGGTGCATATAGCAGAGGGACTACTATCTAAAATATATAGAGAACTCTTACAACTCAAAAATCACAAGACAAAAGGAGTAAAGATAACCAGGCAAATGATTTGAAATCAAGAGATATGTGACTAGACAATACCCACATTAGTCATGAGGAAGTACAAAATAGCAGCCCAGCATCAAGGCACCAGGCATTCACTGATGTGACAGGAAAGACAGGTGCTGCACAGCAGCCCTGAGCCACACAGGGTTTAGGATGTGGAAATGGTGGTGACAGCCTTAGCTGGGTACTGCAGGGGGAGAGGGTCACAGCTGGCTGGGGTGGAGTCAGGACAGAGAAGGATGATTCTCTCAACACTTGTTGTTTCTTTTTTAATGATACAGAATTTCACTAAACAAAATAATAGGAATTCAGCAGTATTATATTAAATGTTGTCTTCAAGTGAGCTGTTTAGGTTACCAGATATAAACCTACAAATTTGATAAAAATGTTATAAGAAATTAAAAAGGAGAAAAAATATAAGCATCAGCTATTCCTTTCACCAGACCAGCAGCAATCAGCAGTGCAATTATCCAAGTCCTTTCCCTCATCCCACTTGTTCCTTCCCTTTGAACACATTCCTTCTCTATCACAGTATCTATTGTACCTTTCAGATTTTATTTACTCTTTCAGGTTCTTATAATAGGGAGACAATAAGATGTTTGCACATGATTTATTTCACTTATGAGTATGGTCTCTAGTTGCATCCATTTACCTATGAAAGCCTCAAGTTTTATCTTTTTTATAGCTGAGTAATACTCCATTGTATAAAAATACCACATCTTTTCTATCCATTCCTTGGGTTTCGGGCATCTGGATTATTTCTAAAATCTAGCTACGACAAACTGTGCTGCTCTGAACATGGATGCACATATATCGCTGTGGTATGATGTTTTCAGTTCTTTTTAAAAAATACCCAAGAGAGGAATATCTGGGTTGAATGGAATCTTCAGTCCTAGCTCTTTGAGGAATCTCCATGCTGATTTCCATAGTGGTTGTACTAATCTGCATGCTCATGAACAGTGTAAAAAGGCTCCTTTTTCCCTCACAGCCCCTCTAACATTTGTTATTAGTTGACTTTTTTTTTAAATTTATGTAATTGGGGGCTGGGGAGATGGCTCAGTGGAATAAGTGCTTTCCTGGCAAGCACAAGGGCCTGAGTTCAATCCCCGGTTCTGAAAAAAAAAAAGAAAATGTCTGTAATTTATGTAATTGGTACAAGGTCTCACTATACAACTCAGACTCGTGCTCCTCATGTTCTCAGCCTCCCTAGCACCGGGAGCATAGGCATGTGCCACCACACCTGGTCTCAGTGGCCCACTCAGTGCACCCTAGGGGCAACACCGGTGTGGCATGTGAGACTGGGGATCAAACCCTGGTCCCTGCACTTGCCAAAGCAGTCCACAACTATCTCACCATTGACTTAACTCACCATTGGTTGACTTCTTGATAATAGTGATTCTTTCTGTAGTAAGAGGGAATCTAAGTGGTAGTTTAATTTGCATCTCTTGAATGGCCAATGATGTTGATCATTTTTTTGTATATTTATTTGTCATTTGTAGTTTGTCATCTGAGAAACATATATTCATCTTAGATGACCATTTTTGGATTGGGTCTTTGAATTTTGGGGTCCTGACTTTTTAAAATTATATGTCCTAGATAGAAGTCCATTGTCTGAGGGACAGTTGGCTATAAATTTTTTCCAATTCATTTTTTTTTAACTCCTTTGGTGATTTCTTTTGACATGAAGAAATTTTTCAATAAGATGAGATCACAGTTGTTGATTCTTTGAAGTATTTTCCTTGCAATTTGGTTTTTGTTCATGAACTCTCTACATACCCCTATGTCTTTTAGATTTCTACCTACTTTCTTTTCTAGTAGATTTAGTGTTTCAGATTTAATGTTTAAATCTTTGATCCAGGGCTGGGAGATGGCTCAGTGGGATAAGCGCTTCCCTGGCAAGCGCAAAGGCCTGAGTTCAATCCCCAGTTCTGCCAAAAAATAAATAAATAAATAAATAAATAAATAAATAAATAAATAAATCTTTGATCCATTTAAGTGCATGCTGATAGATCTGGATCTAGTTTTTGCTTTTGTCATGTGAAAATCCAGTTCTTCTAGCACTATTTATTAAAGAGGCTATCTTCCTTCCAGTGTAACATGCTTGGCCCCTTTGTCAAAGATAAGGTGGTTGAATGTTTGTGAAGTTGTATCTGCATCTTCTAATGTGTTTCACTGATCCTCAGGTCAGTTTTTTGCCAGTACCATGCTGATTTTATCACAGTAGCTTTATAGTCAGTGCTTTTGATGCCTCCTGCCTTGCCTTTGTTCAGGATTGCTTTTGCTATTTTAGGTCTCTTCTGGTTCCTGATGAATTTAAAGAATGTTTTATCTAGATCTGTCAGATATACTCATGGAATTTTAATCAAGATTACATTGAATCTGTGTAACAATTTCGGAAGTATGGCCATTTTCAGGTTGTTTCTTCCTATCCATGAGCAAGGACTATCTTTCCATTTTCTGAACTCTTCTTCAGTCTCTTTTTACAGAGTACTATAGTTTTCACTGTATAAAGCTTTCACTTTCTTTGTAAGATTGATTCCTAAGTGCTTCATTTTAGGGGGTGTTATTTTGAAACCTGTAGTTTTCTGAATTTTTCTCTCAGTGCAGTTGCTGTTTGTGTATAGAAATGATGCTAATTTTTGAGTGTTAACATTGTATCCTGTCACATTACTGAATTTGGTTATTAAATCCACAAGTCTCTTGGTGGAGTTTTTGGGGTCTTCAGGGTAGTGTATTATGTCATCTGTAAATAATGATAATTTAACTTATTCCTTTCTAGTCATTATTCCTTTTATTTCTCTCTTTTGTCTAGTTGCTCTGGCTAATGTTTCTAGAACTATACTGAACAGGAGTGATGATAGTGGGCATCCTTCTCTTGTTCCTGATTTTAAAGCAAAGGCTTTCAGTTTTTGTCCATTCTGTCTGATGTTGGCTATTGGTTTGTCATAGATGGCTTTTTATCAGGTTGAGGTAAAGACTATCTATTCCAATTTACTGTAGAGTTTTTTTTTTCTTTTTATCATGAATGAATGTTGGGCTTTGTCAAAATCTTCTCCTGCATCTATTGAGATCAGCATGTCATTTTTGTCTTTGGCTCTGTTGATGTGGTGTATTACATATATGGACTTGTGTATATTGAACTATCCCTCCATTCCTGGGATGAATCTCACTTGGTGTGATGTATAATCTTCTAAATGTTTGTCAGTATTCTGTTAGCTAGTATCTTTTTGAGGATTTTTGCATATATATTCACTAGGGTGGTTGGCCTGTAGTTCTTTTTTTTTTGTTGGGTTTTTCTCTGGTTTTAGTATCTGAGTAATACTTGCCCCTAGAAATGAGTTTGGGAGAATTGTCTCCCTGTTACTTTCAATGAGGAGTTTGAAAAGAGTTCACAGTAAATCTTCTCTAAATTTCTTGTAGAATTCACACACCTATGCTTTTACTGGTAGGATTTTTATTACATTTTCAATTTCATTCACTGGTACTTGTTATTCAGAATTTTTGTATATTCTTGCTTCAGCTTTGGTAGTTTTTATACATCTAGGAATCTGTCCATTTCTGTGTTTTGCATCCTGTAAGAGTAAAATTTTAGAGATAGGTATTGATCTTCTGACTTTCTATAGGGTCTGTCATGGTTTCACTCTTTTCACTCCTTATTGTATAAATTTGAACTTTTTCTTTCCTTTTTTGATAAGGTTGGCTAGGAGGTTATCAATTTATTCTTTCAGAGAACCAACACTTTGATTCATTAGTTCTTTGCATTGTTTTCTTTGTCTCCATTGCATTTATTTCTGCTCTGATCTTTATAATTTCCTGCCTTCTTTAGGCTTTGAGCGTCACTTGCTCTTTATTTTTTTCCCTAGGAATTTGAGGTGCAGCATAAGATTGTTTATTTGTTGTTCTTTTTTCCCAATGTGAGAATTTACTGCTATGAATTTCCCTCTTAAGACAGCTTTCATTACATCTCACAGGTTCTGGTAAGTTATATCGGCATTTTTGTTTGATTGAAAACATTGTTTAATTTCTTATTTAATTTCATCTGTGACCCAATGATTGTTCAGGAGGGTGTTATTTAGTTTCCATATGTTCATGGAGCTTTTCCGGTTTCTTTTGTCAATAACTTCTAGTTTCATTGCACTGTGGTCAAATAATATGCATATAATTGAAAGGATAATTTCAATTCCTTTTCATTTACTTAAGCATGCTCTTTTTGGTAGTATTATGGTCTGTTTTGGAGAATATCCTGCATGCAGTTGAGAATGTGTATTCTGATATTGGGTGGAAAACTGTAAAGGCCTCCTAAGTCCGTTTCCTCACAAGTTTGGTTTAGTTCTGTTATTTATTTATTTTTTTTTTTGCTGATATTTTTGCTTAATTGACCTATCTCTTTGTTTCAGTGGAGTAGTAAGGTCTCCCAGAATAATTGTTATCGTTCATTTGATTTTTTATGCCTGTTAAAATTTATATAATTGGATGCTCCTACATTAAGTGCATATATATTTATAGTTGTTATCATTTCCTCTTGCAGTTTTCCTCTAAAAGTATACCTTCTTTATATTTCTTTCAATAACTCTTGCTTTGAACTTGATATTGTCAGCAAATAGAATAGCTACCTGTTATAAGTTGTATGTAGTTGTCCCTCTAAATACTCATGCAGTCATTGGGGCAGCTTCTAGAGTTTGTGATTAATGCATGATACAATACGAGGATTATGGCTGTAAGTGCTGCACCTGCCCTGAGGCACATAGCCTGAATACAGATAGGAAGGAGAGAGAGGCTTGTTAGCTGCCTCAGTTGCTGCTCCTCCCTTTGCTGTTTGCTGTTTTCTTCCACCATGAATGGCTGTCTTCTACCGTGTGCTACTCTGCCTTGGAGCCAGCAGATTATGGACTGAAACCTCTACTAACTGTGAGCTGAGTAAACTTTTCTATATTTAATTTTGAGTGTCAGGTATTATGTCCCAGCAATGAGAGAAAAGTAACTGAGACACTCCCCCTGCTGTTTTCTGGGTTACTGTTTCATGGAGTATTATTTTCCACCCTTTGACTTTCAGTTGGTGAATTTCATTTTGAGTTTAATATCATTCTTGTATACAACATATTGTTGGATTTTGATTCTTGATGGTTCTTTTTCATTTTTTGTTTTATATCAAATAAAAATATTATTTTCATAACTTTCATACAGTTGACATAGAGAGCAGTAAAGATTGTTGTGCATGTCACATATACACACATAAAAAAGTCTTATTGAGTTAGAAAACAAAATGAAGGATCAAGAACAGTGGTATGAAAAAAAAAAAAAGGAACAGTGGTATGAAACCTACTCATAGGATTTTAGAATTTAACAAATAACAATAAGTATGAAATTTCAGACCACCACAGTGTTGAAAACAAAAGAATGATAAATACAAGAGCATATATTTTCACATTGAAAACACTAAAAGCTACATAACCAAAATCCAAACCTAAACATTAATACCTAAAAAGGAAAAAAAAAAAATCAAAATCAAGAAGCAGACCAGAGGCCAAATTAAATACCTATTTTAAAGAAATATCTGGGGGCTGGGGAGAGGGCTCAGTAGAATAAGTACAGGACCTGAGTTCAATCCTGAGTTTCAGGACAGGTTCTGAAAGAGCGAGAGCGAGAGAGAGAGAGAGAGAGAGAGAGAGAGAGAGATCTGGAACATAACACAAAAAGTGATATTTACCAATAAGATTTCTTAGTTTTCTTATATAATTCTCTAGAATTAGAAGAGAATTTATCATTTAACAATTAGGATGTTATTTAAATTAATTTTTCTTTAAAATAATTACAGAATTTGAGAACAATGTACACACATATTTATTTTATAGACATAGACCAAAACTAAGATGTATAGTATAGAATACCTTTTCTTTTTTTAGTACATGATTTCTCTAATTTCTTCACATTCAAATTGATTACGACTTTGGCAGCATCTATACTGAATTCTAATCTTGCAGAAAATTTATTTCTAAGTCAATAAGCCATAAAACCAGGACAAAGCATTACTTATGATTCATGAAAACAACTGTGTTCCTGAGGCACAAATCATAGAACTGTTGAAATTACCAGCTGGACAGAACTTTGAAGATAAACCAGTGAATTGATAGATAAAGTCTTGTACAGCATATTGTTAGATTTTGCTTCCTAATCCACTCTGCCAGTCTATTACTTTTAATTGTTGCATTGAGTCCATTGACATTAATGGAGCCGGGCGTGGTGGTGCAGGCCTGTAATCCCAGCACTCAGGAGGCTGAGGCAGGAGGATTGTTGTGAGTTCAAGACCAGCCTGAGCTACAAAGTGAGCTTAAGGCCAGCCTGAACTGCATGGTGAGACCCTGTCTCAAAAAGACAAAAAAAAAAAAAAACCCTAGAAAACAAAAAAAAGACATTAATGGTTATAACTGAGATGTATTGACTTATGTTTGACATGTATTTACCTGCTGTTGTATAACTTTTTCTTCTGTGTTTAATTGTGCACCCTATTTGGTGGGTTCTTTCCAACCATCCATGGAGTTATGTTCATTTTGATCCCTCTCTTGAGTATCTTTTAGTAGTCTGTGTAGGATTGGCTTTGTTCTCATGAAATTCTTTAATTGTTCTTTGTCATAGAAGTATTTCACTTCTCCATTAAATTTGAAAGATTATGGTTCTGGGTTGGAATTTGTTTTCTTGCAAGACTTGTAGTACTTTGCTCCATGCTCTTCTTGACTTGATGGTTTGTGAAGAGAAATCTGCTGTTATTTTGATGGGTTTTTCTTTAAATGCGATCTTATTCTTTTCTCTAGCAGCTTTTAGTGTACTGTTCCTGTGCTGAATTTCTGGGATCTTGATTATTATATGTGGCTTTAATTGGATTGATGTTATTTGGAGTTCTGTATGCTTTGGTTATTGAATGTCAGATTGTTTCCCCATACTTGGGAAGTTTTTTGCTATTACTTCTGCCCATATTCTTTTTATATCGTTTGTATTGACTCCTTTCTCATTGATGCCTATTGTTCATCTTTGCATCATCTTGCAGATGTTGAATTATTTTTTTCCTGCATCTTAGTTGTTTTTAAGAGATCTTTTACCTTTTCACAAGCTGCAATGGTGTGTTCAAGAACTGAAAGTCTATTTTCATTTTCATTCAGTTTTGCTAGCTTGTGATTGAGGTTTTAATTTCCTGTATATTACTGAATCTGCTTCATGCATTCTATTTCTCCCCTAAATTGCTCACTCAAGGATTCCATCATTTTTCTATTCTCCATTTTTTTAATCAATGTCTTCTTTAGAAGCACTTAATAATTCTTTCATTATAGCTATCATTTCTTTTTTTACTTCAGGAGTTATTTCTGATCTGATTTCCTCTGTATCTTTCTGCAGTTGTTTCTTTACTTCAGATGCTATTATTTCAGAGATTTCAGGTGTGTGATTTCCAATTACTTCTATGCTATTGCCTCCTGCATTTGTTCTGGGTGGGCTCAGGGCCTGAGAATGTATTTTGCTCCTTCTTTTTGTACTTTTATATAGCACTCTTTTTTTTTTTTTTTTTGATGTTGAAATATTTGTGATTTGTTTATTTACTTATTTTTATATTTTAATGAAGTGTCCACAGGGTGTTCAGGGTCTCAATACTAGATCTGCCTGTTTACAGCCTCCCAAGAGCTGGGACCACAGGCATATGCCATCATGCCCAGTCTCAACTGCCAGCTGAGCACATCCTGGGGGCACAGCTGGCATGGCAGGTCCAGGGAATGGGAATGTTTGTGATTTAGTTCTGAACATTAATATAACATTAGATGTAGGTAATATCTTTAAGTGCTAGTTTGTTCTTACAAGAGAAGGTGAAAGGCCATTCTTTACTTTCTGTGCAGTTTGCCAAAACAACAGAGATTGTCTTTCACCAGAATTATATTGTCCGCAGTCAGTTTCTGTTTGCTGGGGTAGATGACAGTAACCAATTCCCCCAACCTAAAGGAAGAGAGGTTTATTCTGGTTCAGTTCCAGAAGTTTTATTCCATGCTGACATGCTTAAATACAGAAACAGTATGATACCAGGACTTGCAGAGAAGAAAACTGCCCCTGTTCTCAAGTCATAGCAGCCATGAAGCAGAGAGCAAGGAGGAAACAAAGGGAGAGATACACTCTTCAAGATAATGTCTACAGTGACTCACCTCCTTCAGTCAGGCCCCATCTCCAACAGCAAACTAACTCTAAATTCATCCATGGTAACTCACAGAACAATATAGCACTCCATAATCCATATAACTTTTAAATGTTCCACCTCTGAACATATGAGGCCTTTGCAGGACATTCTAGATATAAACAACATTTCACCCCAGCCCTCAAAGATTTATATTCATTTCTTTATGTAAAATGCCTTTAGACTATCTTTAAGAGTTGACAGTTTCAGCATTGCTGAAAAGTCTAAGTAAGACCAAGGTTTCCTCTTAGATTTGAGGTAAATTCTTAGATGTGAGCCCCTGTGAAAACACTGCTGACATAACATTACACAAGGTTCACATTCTCATTTCAAAAGAGAAAATAGTATTTAAAAATAAGACCAAGAAAAAAACGAAACCAAGCAGGGCAAATATTACACCTTATGTCTATTTGTCTGGCACCTAGGGGCAGGTGTAGGTAAGGTATGAGCTCTGAATGGCTTGGATGGCCCTGCCAACATGACAAGCACTCTCTTCTGACCTTTGGTGTAGAGCTTTGGTGCTTAGCACCAGGCCTGGATCTACCAAATTCAAACTCGTCCATGTGGGTGTGGCTTGGGTCTGGCTGCTGTGCTCCACTTCTTCCTCCTGTAGCCACTCTAGCAAGATGTTCTGCTCCTGGATTAACTGGATGGGTCTTTTCTCTAGCCTCTCTGTGGGGAGTTGTGCCACAGGGTTTTACACTGGGCCTGTCTAATGGAGGAAGTTACACAAACACACACACACACACACACACACACACACACACACACACACACACGCCTGGCCTGGGTGCTGGCCCGAATGAGGATCTGGCGGGCCCTAGGTGGTGCCACTCACACATGGGGCCTGGATGCTGGCTAGAGTGAGGATATGGAGGATCCCAGGCAGACGCACTCACACCTCTCTCTATCTTTCTGTCTTGATCCCACTCACACTTCTCTGTCTTTCTGTCTTAATGGTTCTTTTAATTGATGAATTGAGGCCATTTACAGTGATGGTTATAACTGGTATGTATTGGCTTATCTTTGTCATGTTAGTTTCCTAACTGTAGGATCCCTATTTTTCCTTCTGTTTAATTGTTTGCTGTGCTTGGTAGTTATTTTTTGTTGTTGTTCTTGAAGTTGTTGTCAATTTTTGAATTATCTATCAGTAGTCTTTGTAGGGAAGTATCTTATCTCTCCATTAAATTTGATAGTTTTTTTTTTTATTTTGTTGAACTACAAATGTCAATCAGACAGTTTTAAGACACCTTAACAATACAGATTCGATAAATTAATACATTGCAAACTGTTTTCATAATGTTTTGGTATTGTACAAGGTGCATACATGATATTATATTTACAGATATTATTTTAGCAGATATCTCTTATCAGTGAATTAAGAGTGTAGCTGCTTACTTATCTTATTTTTTATACCTGAATTATATCAAAAATTCAATAAT
>PVKA01035844.1:0-22305 GCA_004027165.1 Ctenomys sociabilis
GACAGGTGTAGACAAAGGAAGGGTTGTAGAAAGAAAAAGTCATGATGTGTGTGTATAGACAGTACAGTTGGGATAGATAACGCTGTGCTTCTACATAATTCTATGAGAGGCAAGATCTGCACTAATGGTGGTTGGACAGGATATTATGTCGGCTTTTAGTGCTATGGTCATCCACTAGGTAAATAATTATTGAATCTTTTATATAATTTAGCTATAAAAAAACCTGTAAATATAATTTCATGTATGCACCTTGTACAATACCAAAACGTTATGAAAACAGTTTGCAATGTATTAATTCATCGACTCTGTATGGTTAAGGTGTCTTGAAACTGTCTGATTGACATTTGTATTTTAATAAAATAAAAATAAATGGAAAAAAAATACAAAAGTACAAGAAAAAGAGAGACTTTATCTTTGTTTAGGAATAAAGTAGAAGTATCAGGATTCTGTCCAAGTCCCAATGACCATGGGAGTCTTGTGTAGGGCATGGGTCTTTGGATCCTTAAAAATGAAACTGTCTTATCATAGCAGGTAGCAAACATTAACTTCCATAGAATCAGTTCCATTATTACAGGCAAGGATGGTTCTATAGCTGCATGTAAAATGCAGTCATGGGATGGCTCTTGAGCTTGCTTAGGACCATGACCCTTGTCCACCTTCTACTTCAGGGCCATCCATGGGGGAGGAACTTCCTGTATCAGCTTCCAGCATGACGCCAATTGGCTGAGGGTTCTCCCTCAGTTTGTATAGTGATGACAAATTGGCAAGACATAGTTGTTTAGTGCTGTCAGTCATGGGCTTTGAATGCCAGCAACTATGAGTTCTCTTTAAAATGAGATCTCCTCCTTATTCAGAGCCAGCAGCTATGGCCAGCTCTTGAGGACTCTCCTGGCAGGGGCAGACATGAACATTGAACATTTTCAGTAATAGATGCGGAGAGGCTTCTATAAACTGGGATTGAAATTCTGCAGAGAAGTAGAGCCAACCAGAAGGCTGCAAAATGGACTCACTGAAATAGGTTTATGTCTGAAGCCTGCTGTGCAAAGAAAGTATTTCCAGGAATCAATTCTGAATCTTCTCAAGGAAAGACAGAATTGGGTGTGGTAAGCTGGACAAGGTTTCTCAGAAGAAATACAAGCTCCTCACCTTCCACCTTCTGATTCCTGCAATAAACCATGGTAAGAGTGACTGTCATGGTTTATTGCAGGAATAAATAGACTGAACTGCACAACTGTAGCAGGTTATTCATCCTCACAAATCTTTTGTTAAGGACAGAATGAAATTGTGTGTGTGTGTGTGTGTGTGTGTGTGTGTGTGTGTGTGTGTGTGTGTGACAACATATAGGATATGCTTGATCATTTTTGTGAGTGGACTTTGTTCACTAAGTATGTCACATACCCTGTATGAAAAATGGCCTGGAGGATGACAAGTTTTAAATAGTAGAGAAACTCAACACAGGTTTGACAGGGGGTGGAAGATGGAGTAGGAAGATGGAGTAGTCTAGAGTGCTAATGCTGAGTGTTCTGACTTTATGGTTCTCCAACAAGGACTGACTCAAATACATTCACAACATTGCAAAATGACATTTTGGTCAACAGCAGACCACATATATGATGGTTGTTCCATCAGAGTATAATGGAGCTGAAAAATTCTCATGGTTTCAGTAATGATGTCTCAGAATGAAGAATTATTCATTTGTGCTGATCCTAGTGTAACCAAACGTACTTTCTGCCAGTCATCTAAAAATGTAGCACATATAACTATACACAATGAGAATATTTGAGAGTGCTGATAAATGACTACGTTGTTTGTTGCTTTATGTTTTTCCAGTATTATACTTTTAATCATTATTTTAGACTGCACTTCTGGTTATACAAATAAATTTACTGTGAAACAGTTTGGTGTGCTCTGCAGGCAGTTAGCCTCACCTGTCTTCAGCTGTGTTTCTGTCTCCTGCTGTGTTTCCTGATGGCATCCAGAGCCCATGTGGAGCGACTGACCAAGGCCACGCAAGACTGGTGTGTGCCCTTGAGAAGGTGTCTGCAGTACAGAGAGCCTGACAAACAATGCAGTGCTCAGAACTTGTCCAGATCTTACGGCCTGACTGTGAACTGTCCCCATTCTGGAGGTGAGGGTGCGGGCAGTAACGAATAGGGAGGAGAAAGGTACACTGATTTCCTTCTTTCTTTCTCTATCTGACAGGCTCATTCCTGGAGCCTCCCACATGGGGCAAGAACTGGGCTTTTACTGTTGTGGAGGAAATTGCCAGGCCCTGGTCTTGATTCCAAGGCTGGGTTATTTATTTAGTTCAAAATGTATTAATTGTTCTCTTTAGTGTGTTTCTTACCTTAAGTGCTTATTAACATTCTAAACAAATCTTATGGATTTGTTTAAAGATGATTTCAAAGTATTTTTAGTTCTTCTAAGGCATGCTTCTCTTGTGTTTTAGAGGAAAATAAGATTATGTAACCCAAGGCAACTTGTTAGGGTTTAGTAAATATTAATTGGGTAATATAAAAGTGAAGATGAAAGCCACTTGTTTTACAGTTTAGTTAGTGACTGAGCCTTCTAATGCTGATGGTTTGTGGTTATCTGAGAATAGGCCAAAGGAGATACTTGCTACCTAGGAATAGCAATAGAAGCTGACCTCATAAGTCATCTCTGTCTGGGTCATAAGGACATCATCCCTGTCATTGTCTATCAGTGAGATTGAGCTGCCATATTGTCAGCTATACCTCTTCAGGCATCAATATTCTGTGAAGTTTTACATATAACATTCAGAATCAAAGTACACTTGAGTGTTCACCCTTATGAGTAGGGATGCAAGCAGAGGGCCATAGCTCGACCTGGAGTGGACAATATCTGTTTGCATAGTCTGTGATGAAGGGATTCGTCAAGTGGGAGGCTAGTGTAAGCTCAGCTTCAGCAGGGCCGTATGCAATGCAGACACTTAGAAGTTACCAAGGAACAACTACTCATGCTGTACTGATGACCAGTGGCTTAGATGTGGAGTATTTGCTAAGCAATGGTCATGTACTGGTGTGCTTATCCTTGCAACCCTTCCAAGGAAGACCTCTGAGGATCCTTATCTAACAGCAAAAGAAATTGAGAGTCAGAGTGATTAAGTAGACATTTCAGGTCACATAGCCATAAGCAGCAAAGCCACATGTTCTCAATAGGACAGTCAGACTCTTAAAATCACATGTATCTGACTTGAAAATGGTAAGAGAATGTCCCAGGGTACAAGAGCCTGTCCAACCAAAAGTGGTTTACCTATCTAAGGCTTATTTTTTATGTTCACAGTAAAGTCCAGAGATGAGCATTTTCCAAGGTTTCTTAGCAATGTCTGGGTCTGGGCTGCTGCCTCTCTGATCCCAAAGGCAGCCCAGACATCGTTCTCTCACATAACAATGTTGGAGCTCAAGAAGGGCAGTCCAGAGGACATTCCTGATACATCCCCTGTCTTTTTTCTTTTTAGTGGAAATACTTGATTTTATTTTACACTAGGTAATGGACACAAACCAATCCTCCTTAATAAAGTTGATAATTAGCTTAATTCAGAACATTTTTAATAATGCACATTAAAAAAAGGATTCATCTTATAAATTGTTCTGCAATCCAAATATACAGCAGCTTGGAAAATAATGTTTAGAAAACAGAAGCCAATGTAAAAAGACAGAGTAAAATAATTACAATAGTACAGGTTTTTCTGGCTCAGATTCTGCAGCTTTCTTACTTTATCACCAACGTCAGAAATCTGCTCCTTCAGCTGGCTCCACTGCTTTGGATTTAAAGAAATACCTTTTCTTCTTAGTTTCATTTCACCTTCTGGATCCATCCAGAATTTTCTAATACCAATTAGAACTTTCCCTTTAAAGCTCTGAATACTGACATAGCTCATTTTCCCAATCGGACACATGTTATCATCTCTGCTGCTGCGCTGCTCAGAAGACAGCAGCGCCCTTGAAGTTTCACCAGTCTTCGGCTTCTTTACAGGCTTTTCTGGAGCAACTTGCTTTTTCCTCTTTAACTTTCTGTCAACTTCACTGTCAGAATCGCTGCCTGAAGAGCTTGAAGAAACAAGTTCCTCTGATTTAGGCATTGCTGCGCTGCTGCAGTTGAAAGTCTCCTGCTCGGTTGAGACTGACCTCCCCTATCTTTTAATCATGGAGAAAACTTTTCCTGGAATTTCTTCTAGGAAGAATTTCCCAAGCTGTACTGGTGACACTGGTGACACACTTTGCCTAGCAAAAGTGGAGGTGGAAAAGCTCACCTGAAGCCTGGTGAGCTCAGCAATGGGGGTGGGAGCTCTGGGAGTGGTGTTCTTAGTAGGAATCCAACTGTGTCAGCTCCCGCAAGAACAGGGAACTATGAGACTGGCCTGCTAGAAGGTGTCCAAGCTCTGAGCTTTGGGAATTCTATAGTCAAATCTACGAAGCCCCAGGACAACCTGATAGGCACACTTTCGTGTTCTTTTTGATGACTGCTATTTTTTAAAATTATGACCTAATTTTAAACAACATCATGAGCTGTTAGAATATTGAACTAAATGGAGAAAAAAAGCCACTTTCTGACTATGAAGAATATGAGTGTAAATATAATAGCATTGGCCAGTGGAGCTATCTCTGATCACACACGGCATTTTTGTTAGTCTTCAGAGTACTGAAGATGATCCTGTTTTATGAATGAATATATTGATGCACAATTTGACCAGAATCATACAGTTTGGATGACTCCTTATCTAGAGTGCTGGGGATCAGAAATGTTTCACATTTTGGACTTTATTTGGAATATTTTCACATATACAATGAGATATTTTGGGAATGGGAGCCATGTCTAGACACGAAATTTTATTTTTCCTATATGTCTCATACTGTACCAGTGATCATGAATTTTTCACAGATGAGTTCCCAAAACTCATTTATTTCTAAGTGTCAACATTGCAATACTGAATAATGAGGCTTTAGTTTAGAAAAGTCTCACATTAACATCTTTTGTTTTAAAAGAAAAACTAATGACATGCATGCCATAGGTTTGTCATGACTGTAATGGTACCTTATGGCTAAGACAATTTTCTATAATGTTTTAAATAGTTTTTGCAAGATAGTAAGTTTAATAGCGTGGAATTTCCACTTGTGGTATCATGCTGGTGTACAAAGGCTTAGATTGTACACTGCACATGGAATAGCTCAGCACTTTACTGCTTCCTAATAAGCTGCCACTGCCTTAGTGGTAACCTGCGTTTCTTTCTCTCTTTGCTTGGGAGTGATAGGCCCTCTATCTGGTCACCATGGAACAATGACTATTTTCATGTCCCTTCCGTATTCCTAAGAGCCTTTGCCTGCTTGATCTCTTGTGTAACTGTGGCTCTGTTGTCCCTCGGCTGCTGTCCTCTTTGAGCTCTTCTTCATTCTCTCTGGTCACCTCTGCTTCCCCAAAGGGCTCGTTGTGTCATCATGAGCAGCAAGGTATGTTCTGAATGTGTGAGATGGTGGAGGGGTGTCTAAGACTGCACTCTCTTCCTAACTTCACACCCCTTCATCCCTAAGATTTCTGTTATCTACTTGAGTCCTCCTTTCTTTCTTTACACTATCACTTTGGTTTCCATTGCTTTAT
The DNA here is from genome assembly GCA_004027165.1 of Ctenomys sociabilis. Taxonomy (NCBI): domain Eukaryota; kingdom Metazoa; phylum Chordata; class Mammalia; order Rodentia; family Ctenomyidae; genus Ctenomys; species Ctenomys sociabilis. The sequence goes on from PVKA01035844.1 coordinate 5,617, forward strand.
AAAAGGATACATAAAATTTTGGATTTCAGTTCTACCTTTGATGAAATCATGTTCTCAGAATTTTTAAAAAACTGTTCTTCATTATTGGAAATGCAGTGGTTCAAGGATTTATTCCCCTAGCATGCAAAGCTATTCTCCAGGATTATGGGTTATGGGCTGATCATTTTGTTCCTGTTACTTCCTACACTTCATCCAGGAAACAAAATCCATGGCCACAAAGCTACTATGCAATCTTGAAATGGGTCCCCATTATGTACTGCTGGTGACGTCTTCCTTACTGCAGTGTAGACCTAATATTTACTTGTGATCTCATTATTTAACATTCCTTAGTGGTGGAAGTCTTGAATGGCATGGAGGCTGGGTTACAGGCATGTCTGGGCATCTGATTAACTCTCTGAGGAAAACTCAGATTCAGCATGGATTTGCATGGTCTTTATTTCTGCTAAATGTCTAAGTGGAACGTGAGGTGGTGAGCTCAGCTGCTGTAGTCTGTCCCGGAGACACCAGGAATGTGAGTTGGAACCTCCTGCTGCAGTGTGGGACTTTAGGCATGAAGGGAAATGTGCAAAAATCTGGAGTCCTAAGGGGACAAGAAGCCTTAGGGGTTGCCAAATGTGACCCAAAGTCAGAGAAGGGGCCCTGTCCACTTGTGCATGAGACACAGCATGGCTTTAGTGTATGCAGTGCACAGAGTAGATTCTCTAAGGTTATTTGTGGAAGGGAGGGAGTGAGAGAAGGAAGAAAGGGGTACAGGGAATAAAGGAAGGAAGAAAAAAGAAAGGGAAAAAGGAGCAGAAGAGAAGGGGAGAGAAAAAGAAAAGAAAGGAAAAAAAGAGGAGCAGGAAAAAAGATGGAAAGAAAGAGGAAAAGACAAGAAAGGAAGGATGGATTTGATATTGGTTAGATTGTAGTTCTACCTTGACTGAGAACCTTTACCCTTGATTATAACTTAAGGCCCAGAACTGGCCCAGAACTGTGCTTGCTTGGGGCTCAAGGAGAGCTAGGATATGCTAACATGCAGACCGGATACCTTTAACCTTTCCTGTCCTCCTTCCTTGCCCACTGCCACTGTGTGGAGTGAGTTTTGAGTGTTTTCAGAATCTTCCTTTCAGGCAGGAAAGGAACAGCCTGTTAGGGATGAGGGTACTTTGGGAAACATCATACAAAAATGCACTCACTGTAGACCCTGCTGCTCTCTGGTCTCCTGGACTGTTTGCTTCTTGAGTCACAGGTGAGAACTGTGTCATGGCCCATGCCTTGGAACAGATCATGATTGAATTTCTGCTCTTTCATGCCTTTCTTTGCCTTTTGTGTCAATTCATGTGTATTGCTGAATATCCTTTAAACCCATTTCCCATTTCCCATGTAGAAAAAAATACATCTCATTGCCAGCATTCATTACTTATAGAAGTGCTGTATGTTGTGCATGGAACCACTACTGTTTAAACCGAACTGCTATGTATAGACTCCATGGCAGTCTTTTCATAGACTATTGATACACTAGAGCAGTGTGAAAAGCCAGGGGTCAGATTAGGACTGTCATATCAGGTTATCTCTGCATAGGTGCTCGTAACTTCCAGCACAACCGGTACATTCTTGGGGTAAACAAGAATGGATAATCTGGGTCCTCCCTTGTCACCCACAGATCCACCACAAGAAGGGCTAGTGCAACCTGATCCCTTTCCTATAAACTAATGCAAGGGGAATGGGGAGTTTCACCTGGGGGGAAAGAGTAAGATGTCTTTTAGAAGGGAACATTTAAAGAGCTCAACAGATGAGTTACAATAGGATGGAGTGACGTAGATAAGACATAGAAGACTAGTAAAGTCACAATTTGTCTTTATCACAAAATTTGTATAGCATCCATTCTAAGCAGTATATAGAAGGAGAGTAATTCTGTTCTCTTTGGTTTCCACTTTCTGTTTGATAGTGAGACATTTATGTTTAGAAGACTCATAAATTTAATAAAACAGCTTCTGGGTTAAATAAGCATTTTCTATGAAGTCTAAGAAAACTCAGTGCTTCACTCCACCTTCTTGAGGTGGCTTCAGGTTTCCAATCTGTCCTCTGTTTGTCCCTGCTCTATCCCCTCCCAGCCATAAAGTCCTGTGTCACGATGAAGGGGCCTGTTAGCATGGTGGGAAGAGATAAGTGCTCACATATCCTGATGGGGTAGTGTCCTTGATGTTGCCCTCCTTGTGCTGGCCAGTGAACACAGTCTTTGCAACTTTTTAGCTCTTGTCTTTTTTATAGATATTTTTCTCCCATGGTAGTTGGCATGAGTGGCCAGGCCTGGGACTATGGTGTATAGAGAAGTTTCTTCTCTACCCTGGTGTTATTGGGTAATGGCTCTTGGGGAGTTGTTTCTAGGTTCTTAGTATCCTGAACAAAGAATTCAGCAGAACACTCAGAAGGGGTAACAAGAGGAAGATTCATTAGCACAAGAGTAGCAAAAGCATACTCCTCAGGTTGGCAGCAGGCCCAGTGAGAAGAGCTCACGGCCAGCTAGGGGCAGACACTGGGTTTCTTAAGGTCCTGGGGTCATGGAAGGATTCACAGGAGTCTTTGCCAAACGGGAGAACTGAAGAGACCACCCATCAGGGGAAGTGTCATGGCTTTCAAAGCCTCTGGGATGAGTGTAGGTACATCAAGACTACAATGCAAATAAGTTGGACCCAGGACAGGGCCATGTACTTCGGGTCTTGTGCTTGTGTGTGAGGATAGGAGAGTGGGCAGCCTGAACTTTATTGGATTTCTGATGTTTTCAAGTGATCACCTCTGTACAGTGTGGTTTCTCAATTCTTGACCCGAAGCTTCCTGTTGTTTACTTTTTCTCCTTCTACTTCTTGCATCACTGGGAAGTCCCAGGTTTGGGCACTGGAGCCAATTCTGCTTTGGTTCTTTGGAACAAATATGTACCTTTCCTTTGCTGTGGCCTGACTCATTAGGCAGAATTTCTGTGGTCCGTGTAGTGTTGGATTTAAACCAGCAGACCCTGAAACTTGGATCTGTGAGTCGCAACAGGGTGCCTTTGCCCTGTCTTTTCCTGCCTTCTGCCTTATATAGGGTGATTCTGTGACAATCATTGAGCTACTGATAAAGGACTAAGATCCTGGCCAAATACCTGCCTATGCATCGTAGTACAATGAACACTCACTGCATTCATAGGGAAATATCATCTAAACTCCCAACAATTTGCAGCTGCACTTTCGGATTCCAACTTGTTTAAACTGAGGACTGCCAATCTTTGCAGATTGCTTATCAACACTCATGCTGTATACACATTTTACAGACACACCGCGCAGTCCAACCTGTCCCCTAATTTGGAGCAGTCCTTCCATAATTCGTTCTAATCACTATGTTAATTGGCAGCTTGAGTGAACAGAGGACTTGGCATCCATAAATAATAGGCTTGAAAAACCCTTCTTCCCATGGGACTGTAACTACAACAAGTAAAAGGGATGAAAAAACATATTGTGTTGTTTCCTATTTCTAGGAAAATACTCGCTTTGAATCATTGAAATGCTGCTGAGAATCACATTTTCTTAAGGAGTTGCCATAAAATAGATTGTTTGGTTGCAGCATTGGCTAGCACTTATTGATCAGCTTTTGGTCATTATAATAAACACCTGAGATAATCAACTACTGGAGAAATGTTTATTTGGCCTTGTGATTTTGGAGGTTTTGGGGCATGGGTTTGTTGGCCCTGCTTCTCTCGGGCCTGTGGCAAGGTAGTTTGTCTTGGTGGGGAGCAGATGATGAAACAAAACTTCTTAACTCTCAGCAGCAAAGAGAAGGAGAGGAAGAAAATTGGGTCCCCTGTCTGCTCAGTGACATGCCACTAAAGGACCTAAATCCTCCCTGAAGTCTCCTGAAAGCTCCACCCCCTCCTGTAATACCACCCAGGGAACAAGCCTTTACTACATGGATTTTTGAGGATACTTTAGAGTCTAAGTCATTTGTGTTGTTGCTTTGTGGTGCTGGGGCTGAAGCCAGGACTTCCTGCAAGTAAGACAAGTGACTACCAGTGAGCTGCATCCCAGCCTCCTATGGCAGTACTTATAAGTTGTGTGTGTGTGTGAGATACACTCTTGACCAAGTTCACCTACATAGTTTTAAAAAAAAGTACATTAAGAAACTTCAACACACATTTCTCCAAGGCATTGCCTAATGGGAAATTAGACTGATACTTGTAATTCAGCTTCTAACTCAAATCCACATTCAGGTTTTACAATGTGTAGAGCACACATTTCTGGAGGCTCGCTGAGCTGAGCTGAATGAAACACAGCTCCTGTCTTTAAAGAACTGATTCATAGTCACTCAAGAAATTCCCTTTAATTGCCTATTATTTCTAGAAATGAAAGGGGATAATTGTATAAAGTGCTTAGCAAGTGCTTGGTGTATAATCTAGAGTTCCATAAATGTTGGTTATTATTGTCATTATTATCAAAAATAGCAAAGGAAATACAATGATCTGTACTTTTGTCTTTTGACTTGCTTTCTCCATTAGTCACCTTCAGGGCAGTGCCTGTAAAGCAGTGTTAATTATTACAGAAGTCTATAAATGCCTTCCCAAGTTTTGGTGACTACAGTATCACCTTTTCCTACAGAGGGATAAAAATAAACAGTCACTCCCTGTGGGTAACAACATGCTGATCTTCAAGTGTTTTGCAATTCAGATTTTATATTTCACTGCTTTCTTGATAATTCTCTAGATAGATTCTTCTTCTGAAGTTTTGAGGACCATGTTGGACAATTGCACACTCCGCCCTGCATCTTTTCTGCCAGCATGAGCTTTTAGCCATTGATTTTTAAGAGTGCAGCCTCAGGGCGCAGCATGATAAGATGTTGCTTCCTTTATAGTTTTGCACCTTCAGATCGTGCATTTACAGGAATAGTGAACAATTATAGCTGAACACCAAGGCCTACACGAAGGCCAAGAGGTGATTTGGATCCTTGCCTCCACCAACCTCTCTGCACCATTCTTGTGGGGATGGTCCAAGAGGCTCCAGAGAAGAGGAAGTCTGCACTAGGGGGGATAACTTTGTATAAAGAATACATTCTATCCTGTGTGGAAATGTCCTTATAGCAGCAGATTCCCAGGACAGTAGCAGCTGATTTTCCCCTGATAGACAGGGTGTGACTTCATGCATGGCTTTCTAACTGTACCTAAGCTCTAGTTCTAGTTCCTGCCATGGTCCTACCTGACTGGGATACCACTCATCACTCCCTTCTCTGCTTTTCTCAGCCAGGATTTCTCCAGCAGCTGGACTACATCAAGGCTTCCAAGAGACGCATTTCCACCACTGATGGCCCTGATCAAGGATAGATATGTCTCATGAAGCCAGGTTTGTCTGACCATGGTGAACATAGGAGTTCTTAGCAAACTTCAGTAGAAGGAAATTTCACTTTGTAAACATCTTCCCTGGGGAAGCTGTCATGGAGTGATAGTCCTCACTAGTGCTTTTATCTAGCATAGACACTCTCTGATCAAGGGTGTAAAATGGATTTTTGTATTCCAAAGGAAATGGAAAATATTTTTATCTCTTACTATTGTGACAAACCCATTCATTTAACAAGGGAAATTGACTGAATCTCATGGGTGGACTGATGGGAGTGAAGATAGAAACAGGAAGGGTAGCATTTCACATGAAGGATCCTTGCCAAGGATAGGGTAGGGAAAGAAGGGAAAGGGAGGGTGGAGAAAATTGGAGGGAAATAAAGAAATAAGTAGGGAGTAGAGAGGAGGAGGGAGGGAAGAAGAAGGGAGGAGAATGGGAGAGCAGGAAAGGGCTTGTTATTCTGCTTCTCAAAACTCTTCCTTTTTATTATGAAGCAAATGTCAAATTTGGAGAAAATGAATCATGTATAAAATAATATATTTGTAACATGCAATAATATGATACTGAGTATGAGAGCATGGGCTTGGATCAAGTGCAAATAGTTTACAGTCATTCTGCTGAGGGTAGTAATTAAGTTACTTAATTATCTATGCAGCTCCTAACTCAATAGAACTTATCTGTGGCTTATAATTTCACCTTTATTCTAGCTACGCTAACAAGCGTAATCTAAAAAAAAGCACAGTACTCAGTAGAGTATATCAGACTTCATCTTCATTTTGACAGTTCCAGTTTTGAGTTGAGTTGAGGGGCAGAGTAGAAAAAGGCAAGATGTCGGTCACCTACATACTACTGAGTTGTCTTTACTGTCCTATCTGTGTGCTCTGGAAGACCAAGCCCTCGCTCACCATGAGTCCCTCCTCAGAGCTGCTTTGATTGGGAGAGAGGGTGTAAGTATCCCAGCAACCAGACATTCAGGCTGTCATCTTATTCTTCTTGCTTGGTGACACTGTCACCCTGCTGAGCTCCACAGTCTGAAGTGACGTAAAACACATGTAGTCACTTGGCCATTCTGGGTCACTCACAATAGAAACTTCCTGTCTACAAAGATGGGGACCATACACAGGAATTTTGATGGATAGGTAACTTCAAACATTCACCTTGTATCAGAATCTGTAATGAGAACCTATGGATTAAAATCACACATCTCTTGCAAGAATGTTAAAATCCTAGCCTCAGTGCCCTGGTTTGCTTGCCTTGTGCTCAACTCCAGTTCAGGATTTTGGGGCTACTTGTCCACTGTGCTTTGTGTTTGCAGTGTTGTGGCAGGAAGATCTGAAAAGCTGTGGCTGTTAAGGGGCTCTCAGATGTTTCTGCTTGGCTTTTTTTTTTTAATTGGGGCCATTACTTGTCTCTGTACTATATAGCAGACTAAGAAGAGAAACTTGGTATTTAAAAAATTCTCTGGATTTCCTTTAAAGAGCTCTTCAAATACCCATGGAATGTTTAAAAATAAATGGTATTTATCACAGATGTTACCAGTGATCATTGTCATCAGTCAAGTGTGTTACAAGTTCTGAGGACCAGGATGATTTTTTGTGACTAAAGCTGCTATTTGGATGTGGACAGATAGAAGCTAGAGGGAGTCTGTTTTCAAAGCAGGTTTCTAGGAGTAGCTTTGGAGATGAAAGCTTTTGAAGTCTGGACTGTATAAGTGATAGATTGCTGAAGGTTAGGTCACTTTCCTGGGAAGCAGGTACTCATTCCTAGGAAACCAGCATCTTTGTTCAAGGGGTCTGTCTTGTTCTTTGTTGTTCCAACTTTCAGTCTTCTGGGAATCTTAGTGAAAAATCTCGGTCCATGGGTGGGGAGGAAAGGGTGGTGGGGTGTCTGTTCTGCTCATGACATTCAATTCAGGCTCTTGGGTTATTGAATAATTTGACAAGTCACATTTTGTTTTGAGTTATATAATAGTGAACACTTTGAAAAGTCCTTTAACAGATATTGGAATCATGGTTTAGACACATAATGAATATCAAGAGTTCTATAACATGAGGTATATTAAAAATCTCTAGGACCCTCTCTGCCTCTGTTTACTCCTCCAGCCCCTCAAGGTCCTTTAACATATAGTGTCTTAGTTACTTACCTTGTTGCTGAGACAAAATACACAACACCTGCAAGCTAAGAGAAAGATTTATCTCAGTTTGTAGATTTTTCAGTCCATAGTCGGCTGGCTCCAAGATGGGGATGGCATGGCAGAGGAGAAACAGTTCGTGGTGGGCAGAAGGTAGTAAAGCACAAGGGAGAGCCAGTTCTTTCTATCCCTTATGTCTTATCCAGGCTACTCAGGGCTGTGAGCACTCACTCCATTAGTCCTAGTGCCCTTGAATCTACTGCACTATTAATCCCAGTGTCACACACCTCTGAAAAAAGCTCCACCCACAACCAAATGAAGCTTGCGGGGGCAGCATCTAAACACAAGCCAGGACACATACTTAGATTGGAAAGAAAGAATTGAGATTCAGGAGTTGTAAATATCCTGTTCTAGTCACATGATTGGTATGTAAGAATGAAGTAAGGTAGGGTAGGGTAACATAAAATGCAGAGGTAGGGCCTTTAGAAAGCGATTGGATCATGATGGTTGCTAGCCTCATCATGGATTAATCCACTGATGAATTTATAGCTGAATGTGCTGGTAGGAGCTGGGGCCTGGTTAGAAGAGATCACCAGAGGCATGATTTGGAAAAATACATTCTCGTGCCTGGGCCCCCTTCTCTCCTCTGGTCTTTCCTTATCTGTGCTTTCTGGTTGTTGTGTGCATTTCTTCTACTTTTGCCTACTTTCTTATACCTCTTTTTCTCTATTTTGCCAAGATATTTAGCCAACCATGGATGGAAATCTGAAACTGTGAGTCAAACTAAATTCCTCTTCCTTTAAGTTGTGTACTCTAGGTATTTTGTCCAACCAGCGAAAGCCTGACCAACACACCAGACCTGCGGCCTCTCTGCTCCTGTGCTGCCTTACCATCCAGGCAAGTGTCCACAGCCATAGCTGCAGAAAGCTCCTTGCCCACCGTGTGCAGCTCGGTGCCTTGTGAATGTACACCAAGGGAAATTTAATTACAGACAACTGGGTGAAATAAATCCTCCACTCTGTTATTCTTGTAGCAACAGTCATTTTCCCTGCATAATTTCCAAGGAGAGTGGAATTTGCAACTCTGAGGAAGGACAGAGAAGGTTTTATCAGTTGTCACATTTTGTTCCCTCTCTTGCCACCTGCCCATTTCAAGAAAATATTGTCTGAAGATGAGGATTAATATAATCAAAAGAATACTGAGTCAGACAAGAACACACACAGAACCCATGTCTCTAGTACTCCTCCTAGGATATAAGGAGTTCCTTGCAGTCACACATCCTTCTCCTCTGCTTTGTTTACATCGCATAGTTTATTCCTTTAAGGCCTAGTTTCAGGTGCTCAGTGAAATCCAGATGGCCAGAGGCTGGCTGCCCTGAAGAATTTATAGGTCCACAAGTAAACAGTTTCTTAGACTAACTTCCTTTGGGGCTTCTCTAGAGTTCATTGGAAATTCCCCTGTGGTGTTCCCAGCCTTTTAGCCTGTGGGGTGCTCTTTTCCAAGTTGACCCATCTGAACAGCAGCATCTTCCCGCCAGTCCGCTTTCCTCACCCTGCTATTTGGGGAGGAAGCTCATTATTCGTGCTGTGGGGTGATCTTGCTCACTCCCCACTGCTGAGCTTCTTCTCAGTCTGCAGCTACTGGCAGGGGGTGGCAGGGGAAGCTCAAATCAACTAGCATCCAAAGAGCCGCATCCCTTTCTCATGTGCTCTTCTAATATTTTGTCCCCACCCTCTTCCCCCTTAGGTCCTTTACAGAGATACAAAGCACATAATTAGCAATGTTCACATGTATCTGGCTCAAGGTTTTTAAATGAAAGAGACTAACAAACTGCTGAACAAGCAGGGGGTTAAGTGCCATGTTTGACACCAAATCAGCATGCTGGAGGAGAGCTGAGGGTGGCATCCCAATGTGATTCAGAGTCTAAAGCCACCCTGGCCACAGGAGAAGTCCTCAACCCTCCTTCCTTCAAGGTGAAACTCAAGTTCCTCTTTCTGTGACTCTGCTCTCCTGGAACCTTTCCCACTTTGGATTGTTTTGTACTTAGCATCGGTGCCATGCAAATGAATGTGTTGTGGTTCCCATGGTGTTTGGGGGAACTGGTTTTCTCCTCCTGACTAATCTATAAAGTTTGTGGGAATCACGTTCATTTTTTTTTTCACTCAGAGATAAACAAGGTAAACTATATTGAATTTGGAGCAAATCTTGAATAACTTATTAATTAATGTGTCTTGGCCACTTAAAACCTAATCCTATTTGAAATCCAAAGAGATTAGCTTGTGTTTTGTTGATTGTGGTGAATATGGGGTATGTTGTAATCTGCAAATTAGCAATCATAATCTGCTTGCTAACCTCATAGTCTCCTTTACAGGCTACCTATGGATTATTCTGTCCATATTCAGCCCTGCACCTTCCTGCTTTCTATAATAAAAAGCTGTGCTTTCTCTTGACTAATGGCGACTCACAACACTTTTCATATACACATGCTATATTATGCCTGAAATTCTCTGTCTTACATTCTTGTCTCTAAAAGTCTGCTCAATGCCACCCCCTTTGAAGGTAAAATAACAGGGCTTATCTACACCCCACAACAATCTTGTGAGCTGGGCACCCGTGTCCTTGCCTTGTGGCCACTTGTCTGCCTTTCTTCCCCTCCATCCAGCTGGGGAGTCCTTCCCACTGCTACTGACTTGTCTCTTATATCTTGGTACTGCCCTGACCCTGGGGCATAGCATAGTGTTGTGAACTTCAGTGCTTCAAAGTAATGAAGGAAATGGCTAATGTGGCTTCCATTCTTAGGTGAGGTAGAAGAAAGAAATTCACAGAAGGAGGGGCCAGGGAGATGGCTCAGTGGAATAAGTGCTTCTCTTGGAAAGCACAAGGGCCTGAGTTCAATCCCTGGTTCCACAAAAAAAAAAAAAAAAGAAAAAAAAGAAAAAAAAGAAAAAGAAATTCACAGAGGGGATCAGGTAAGAACTGCTAGCTGGGCATAGGTCAACCCAAACACTGACTGTTTACAGCCCGCAACCCTCTTGAGAGTCAGGACATGGTTCTTAAAACCAGATGGCTCAGGCCTCATTTCCAGTGAACTCTCCGTCTTGTAGGGAAAAGTCTTGAGGTGGTATCACTATGGTGTAGATGTCACTTAAACTTTAGGAACTTCACAGTTCCCTTTAAGGTCCAGTACTGACCTTTGTAACTTATAATTTTGTATTACTGTCCTTAAAGAGAACTTATAAAATTACTGAGCTCTTGTCCAGTATAGTTGGAATCTGTCCAGGGACTACTGATACCTGTTGAATTTGCTCCAGGCAGACAAGAGCGGCTTCTGCAAATCATTCTTGGAGCTGAAAGATGGGCTGGACAGACAAGGAAGTTCACTGGGGCTCCTTGAGCGGTTTTCCTGTGCACAGTGGAAGATGCCCTTGGTTCTCCATACCCAAGTTTCCTTTCTTGTTCCATCTGGGACTGATTCAGTGGAAGTGTTCTGATCACTTCAGGAAGTCCCGCCTTCAGAAGGCCTTGCCAGGAGGGAACAAACAGCCTTGAGTTATGCCTCGTCCTTTTCTGTGTTCTTTGTGTTCTTTCCTGTTATTTTGTCTTTCAGGCCTCTCACATGCTCTGGAAAGAAGAGTGAGGTAAGTGTTACTACTCTGTTAGCTCATGAGAAAGCCCACACCAGTGTCAGCTGCCCTGGGAAGACCATGGATGCCTGTGTCAGAACTCGGTGGTGGTGGGGGGCATGATTCTCCTCATCTAAATGATTTGTTTCCTTCAGGAGCTTTAGTGAGCAAAACTATCACAAGCCATATGCTAGCAAGAGGGTACTTCTCTTCAGAGGCCTCACCACTGTCATAAGCCAGGGAGCTGCTCCCCAAGATGAGGAGAGGATCAGATTAGGGAGGCCTAGGCGGGGACGTGTGTTTGGAGTAGATGCAGAGAGTGAGTGGTGTGTGTTAGAAAAGGGAGACACTGTAAATGTGTAGGGAGGAGTGTGTGTGTGTGTGTGTGTGTGTGTTTGTGTGTGTGTGTGCATACATATATGTGGTGTGTATGTGTAGAGAAGTGTGAATAGTATATATAGAGGCAAAAATAGGTGTGTATGGGAAAACAGGTAGTGGGGTGTGTGTGTGTGTGTGTGTGTGTGTGTGTATGACCAGAGGAAAAATTTGTGCACATGTAGATAAGAATTGTGGGTAGACTGCTTCGGCAGAGCACAATGGCTGGAGTTCGATCTCTGGTGTGCCATGAAGCCCACTCCCTGGAATGCACCGAGATAGCTATTGAGACTGGACAGGGTGGCATGTTCCTATAATCCCAGTGCTCAGGAGGCTGAAAATAGGAGGATCACTGCAAGTCTGATCTACATATTGAGACCCTGTATATCCTGTCCTAAATTCACAAAAGCAAAAAGATGGGTAGAAAGTTACATGTGTGTGTATAAGAAATTCCCACAGATGCTTCAGAGTATGTGATACACAGGAAGATACATAGGTACAAAGGTGATAGGCTATATATTAGACTATTTACACATAGTACACAAAATCTTAGGGGAGAAGGGGATCAAAGGATTTGAGGGTGATAGCAATTTGATTCATACACACATTCGGTGGAGGATTCTGAATGTGGCCAGTGATCTGGATTGAAAGAGGCAGCTGGGGTTTAGGTATTTTTAGTATTTAACACCTATTTAATATTTTGTTTCCTAATTTAGTTTCCCAAGGAAACTAAAACACTCCCTAAACTCCATGCCAAGGTTGGTATGTGAAACACAAGCCATGAAAAACTATTCTGCCCAGGAGACCTGTGAGTCCAAGGCATACTCTTAGTTCTATGCATGTGTTTTACTGTGGCATTTAAAGCACATTAGAAATATTTTCTAATGAGTCCTCACAATTTGCTAACAAAGCCAATATCTCTCAGTGTGTGTGAGTGTGACACACAAGGCAGCACTGGTCTTATTTTATTTCCCACTGCTGTATACAGACTGGTGAAGTTTACACTGACCTAAGACTCCTGCTGGGAACAGACTAGTATCAGCAATTTCTTCCCATGGTCATTGTAAATGTGTTTACAATAATCACTGTAACAGTTATTTGTCCAACTTAGGTCTATTTAATTTAGTGTTTTTGAAATTAATACAATCCCTAAAGATATTGAGGATATGGGTAGGCAAATAATGGATATTTTTTAATAGAATCAGTATCAGAACCCAGCCAGTATGCTTTCTCATCCCTATGCTTTGTTTATAGGTACTAATCAAAATCCATTCACTGTCAGACATCTGTTCTGGCTTTATCCATAGCTATGTGATCTGCACATTTTCATAAGTAGATACACATCTTTGAATTCCAGTACCGGACAAAACTAGTGCTTAGGAGACTCCTCTGGCAGTCAGGGTCATACTCCTGAGACAGAGAGGTAGAAAGGAGAATGTGGCCTTGCCACCCAGGATCTGGAGGAAGGCCATGCTGTGGCAGTTTTAGAATCATGTGGGGGTGGAGCTGGGAGAACAAAGGGCCTAGAGCCCCAGAAGTTGTTTCTGGAGATCAGAGCTGAACCAGATGGGTTAGAGAGGTGAAAAGGGGAGAAAGACAAGAGGCAGATGAGGGACAGATAAGAAGTGCTACCTCCAGAAGAGAGGCCTTGGGTTTTATGGAATGTGTTCTCTGTGAAGAACAACTGCATGTTAAGGTCTCTTCCAGGCTTTTCATAGCTAGACAGCTGCAGAGGGATGAAAGGTCCAGAGCCCTAAATGGGAGAGGAGGGTTTCCAGAGGATGTGACCTGCATGCAAGGTCATGGGGAGGGGGCAAGCTCATGCTTCTTTTCCATACTATTGAATACAACTTGAAGAATCTGACCTTGCAAAATGACATGGCTGTGCCCCAGCCCAGAGCTCTCTTCAGTGTGATCCTGTCTTTTGTGTGGCTCTTATTGTTTAAGGCTGTTTGCATATGTATTATTATGTTCCCATATAAGCCACACAAATCTGCCTTGGGAGATGTCATGCTTGTCTGAAATCTGTGGTTGGTCTACATTCTGTGTCTCTTGACATTCAAGTGTGACCTAATTTTACTCTCTCTCTTTCTCTCCAAGGATGGGTCATAAATGTGGTGCAAGTTTTGTTTTAAAATGCTAGTCTATCTAATATGAGGCAATGTGCATGTGCAAACAAAAGTATTGTCACTTTGATGCTGGAGTATAGAAAGCTATGCTTGTGAGCCACTAAATGGTTCCATTTCCATATAGATAGTTTTTGGCAATGTCTGTTCACAGTGAACTCTGATTTCTAGATTTCAGAGATTTGCCTTTACTTCTTGGACAGATTTATCTTCCAGTTCAGTTGCAATAATATGTGTGTGTGTATCTGTCTGTGTGTCAGTTTTTGACATGTGTCAATATTTTGGCATGTGTCAGTTTTCCATCGTGTGTATTTTATGGCATTTTATTTGTGGACTATTACATATTTTCGCCTGTAGGTCTTTTTATTTTTTGGAGAGGAGAGCTTTAGAGACAAATGAATGATGGGCACAGCTACATAGAGCCTAATCTTAATTAAATACCCACTGTGTGATCTTGCCATTTTATTTTTTTAAAAAAGAAAAATTACAATGAGTTCCTTTAATATTCTGCAAGATCCTGTGCCAGAAATAATTTCATAATCCTATGGGATTGCTTCTCCTTAATGCTTACATTTGAGACTGTGCACAGCTCTTTCAATACTTCATGTGTCTTTATTCTAGCTCTTTCCTCTCCTTTATGTATCTCTTGGCCATTGACTTTCATGTCCAGTGCATACTCTGCTCTTCTACAGAGAAACTCTCTTTAGGGAAGCCTTTTCAGGACTGATGACCAAACAAGTATCTACATTTTTATTGTGGGTAATTGAGGGAATTTCTGTTCCTCTTCTTTTTGGGACAAGGTGGGAGGATCAGATGAAGGTGGACTTGTCACATGAATGTAACATACTGTTTGAAAACAACATATTATTACCACCCATACAGTGCTGAGAGGACAGCTAGAGATAAGAAATTGTTTGTATGTTTAGCTCTGTCATATTTGACAATTACTTCTTACTAGAAATTTTGTAACTTCTGGACCAGCCCTACCTTAAGTTTCTCTCCAGTGCTGGATTTTGAGTTTTGATATATTTTACATAATTAGACCAATTTAAGGTGCTTTGAGGATGAACTTCTCATGAAAACAATTTCTCTGGGTTCCTTCCTGTACTTTTTGTTGTTAGGTGTATTTATGATTTTGGAGACTGTTACCATTTTGGTTAGGGTTACAACCAGTGTAGGTTTTGGTCAAAACTATGAAATTAGGAAAGCCACTCTTTGGGCCTATTGTCCAGGTACCAGAAATCTATTCTGATTTACCTGGGACCTGTCCACCCCCTCTATTCCAATGGAGCAATAAGTGTCTTATGCTAAGCTCTTACTTTATTCTAGAAGTATGCTAAGCTCTTACTCTATTCTTCCATCCCTCCAGTAAAATGTTTTATTTTCTAATTTTTTTTTCTGTTATTTAACAAATGATTTATTGAAAGGCTGCCAAAAACTATGTACCAAGATATACCTTCAGTAGGTACCTAAATACCTAAAACTGCACAGAGCACCAAGCCACCATATATATATATATATATAGCATTCATTTTCCTCCTCATTCTCAAAGTCTCTCCCAGCCTCTTGGGACACCATCCTCTTATGTCTACCAAGAACAATAATAGGACAACTATATAGGAGTTAGGAGAACATCTTTTTTCTCTCACATAGTATTTTGTTATACTGTATTTTCTGATTGTGATTAGAGGTCTGTAATGAAGCTTGGAAAGCAAAACCTCAGGTTTGGGGATGACTGCTCCCTGCTCAGCCCTGGGGTGTGAGCCGGGCCTCTGGTCTGTGCTAAGTCACTGCTTGCCACTATCATAGGTCTGGAGGTCCAGGAGAGCTGGAGCAGGAAAGGTTTGGCAGGCAGGAGGGGACAGAGCCCCGGGGAAGCTGGGAGAGGCTTTGGGAATGAGGAGGGTGAGTGGCTAGTGCAAGCTGGAAGTAAGGCAGCCTTTCAGGAAGTTTGTAGCTCTTGAGTTATTCTGCTCTGTTTCATTCAGGGTACCATTTTGAGGAACATTTAATTGATTGCTGTAAGTTATAAGGTAAGTTGAATGTCTCAGGAATAGATTACATATTTAGAAAAATAAATTTTATAATCAGCAACTAATATTTCAACTTGGAATTTTCAGCATGTATGAATTTTCTTTGAATTTTTATGCCTTATATTTATTTTTTATGGTACCAGAGATTGAACTCAGGACCTTGTGCTTGCCAGGCAAGCACTAATGCTTATGTCTTCACTTGTTTAAATTTTGGAACTTTTAGGATCCTTGTGTCAGTTTTTCAAGTATCTCAACATGTTTAATTTATTTCTAGTAATTGGAAGCATAATTCACTCTATGAAGTGGGCTGCTGCTTCTCTGCCTCAACCTCCTTTTACTTTTTGAAAAACATCTAAGTTACCTTTTCATTTAGATATATTGAGCATTTAGTAGTTTGTTGGTTTCCTGTGAACTGAGCTGATTTCATATATTTCTTCTAAACTTATATCCATTACATTTTTATTTTAAATTATCCAGTTTATGATTGATTATTAAGAAACTTCTATACTTTGGAGTTTATGTGACTGAATAAAATTCTAAATAAAGGTGTTTATTTTTCTTATTGATTTCTTCTGTCCTTATCACATATTTGTTTTCTGCTTTACATAATGATAAACTCTGGGTATAGAAAGACGAAATAAAATCACTATCCTCAAAACATAAGACCCTCACTATTTTGTGGCTTGAATTTTGTAACTCTCTGTTTCACAGGTTTTCAAAAAAATAGTGGTCTGAATTATTTATTGCAGACTTTTCATTATATTGTGGGATTTTGCAGTACCATACAGTATATATATGTTGTTAAAATTATGTAGGCTTACAAGTTTAGAAAATGGTTAAGAACATTAGAAGTATTTTCTTTTTTTTCCATTTATTTTTATTTTATTGAAATACAAATGTCAATCAGACAGTTTCAAAACACCATAACCATACAGAGTCGATGAAATAATACATTGCAAACTGTTTTCATAACGTTTTGGTATTGTACAAGGTGCATACATGATATTATATTTACAGGTTTTTATACAGCTGAATTATATCAAAGATTGAATAATTATT
>PVKA01035845.1:0-22309 GCA_004027165.1 Ctenomys sociabilis
ATACTGAAGTGGATGCCACTTGAACATATACTCATAAGTGAAATAAACCAGACACACATGTGTAAATATCGTATAGTCTCCCTAGTATAACAAGCGAAAAGCAGAAATACAAAAGGAAATGTATAACAAGTAAAATCAATTGAGTCAGATAAGGCAAAGTGAATGGCATAAGCTGCAGGATACTAATCAGCTTTTCTTCAGGATATCACTCTCTACTTTCTATGGACAAATGAAATTCTCATCTTACAAATGGCTTTGCCTCTTCTGAAACACAGATGGAGAGAACCCACAATCTTTGTCCCTCTAAAAAGAAACTAAAGCCCTCGCTCAGAATGCCCTTCATATTTGATCGTTCAGAATCTGTACAGGGTTTTTCTCCAAGCATTGCCTTGTGTGTAATGCATGCAGAGAGGGAGCATCTTGTTTTTATGTTGTCTATAATAAATTATAAGTGTAACAGCAGGAGCTTTTTCAATACTATTTGTAAATGCAGCTAGAGGCTATTAAGTGATTGGTGTATCAAATAAATATAATTAGTAAATAGCAAAATAACACGTTTGTAAACTGCCTCTGGAACTATGTGATTAGACCGAAGACAACAATTTCTGCCAAAGCTTCTAAGTGTTTCCAAGAGATACCACAGAAATAATTTAACAATTTTCATAACAACTTCAAAAAATTTCTTATGTAAACCTGCTAAAAAGGTAGAATATTTACTTAGTCCAGGCTCTTTTTGAATGCCTCATGTTTAAAATCTAAGTATGAAGATATGCTTAAGTGTACATCATAATTTTTTCAGGGGAGTTAAAATGTGCTTGATTATTGACTATAACTTTTTAAATTGGCATTTTGATGAATCTAAAAAGGAGTTATAAATATACCTCCACTTGCAGAGTGCTCTTAGGCTGTAGAGTTATTCTCAATTAGTAACACTTCAATTTATTCCAGCAAGTCAATCAGTTTGGAAGAAAGTGAGGTAATCCTCTCCCTCCTGATTCCTGGCATAGGAAAGGGGTTACTCCTGAGCAAGGACATACTCCGTACAATGTTGCAGTGGAAGAAGAGTCCCCTGAGCCTGCTGACTCTTCCCCCAAGAGAAACGGCATATCTCCAACTTGTCTGCTTTTTTTCATTTCCCAACCTCTCAATCCAAAAATCTACACAAATTACACACTTTCATACCTGACTCCTGGAGCACAGCCTGGAATGGATTTCCATGTCTAGATACAAAGCCACAAAAATAAACCCTAACTACCTATCAAAAGTCTCCAATATTTAATTCTAACAATTATATAGCTATAAAATTTAGTTTCCTTCCAACCCTTCAAACTTCTTTTCAAGTTAGGCCAACATTCCATGTGCCCCAGTCCTGTGGCCATGTGTCCATTCCACCCCAGGCACTCTGCTACTCAACAGTCATTTAAGAGTTTCTTACCACAAGGACTTGCCCAGCTGGCCTAAGTATAATCACTAACTCAGAAAACTGAGTCTTATGTGGAAATTCTGTGCCTGTGCGGTCTGTTCATTCCCATCATATCCTGTTCCTACATGCATGATTTCCCTTTTACTTTTGAAGACAATGTCAAGACAGGCACTGAGTAAAAGGCACACAGATAATTATAGCCATGAGGGCCATAACAATGGCCACAAAGATGGTAATTACAGTGGCTAACATGTATTGATTCTTTAGGCAAAGTCTTCCTCTAGTCAATTTTAACAAGTTATTGCAGTTTAGCTTCATAACCACATGGGAGAGTCATGATTAAATGCATTATTTAAAACATAAGAAAACTGAAGGATTTCAAGATCAGTTTGATTAGCTAGTCAATCAAAACTGAATTCCAGAGAAGTAGACAGACATAATTATCCTTGAGATATTTAATAATGAAATCAGTATGCATATCTGGTTTAGGTTCAGAAATACCGCGTATGGCTCTAAGTCCCCTAATGACAACATTTGACTGCATTTCATGAGTGTCAATTTGCTTGTTCATCTAATATACTTGCATCAGTTCCAGATGTGCCAATTCCAGGCTTTGGGGTTAAAAACAATAAGTCATATTCGGGTCCTGCCCTCAAAGAGATCACCATCTTGGAATTCCACAGATTATATTTGCACTCCTATTTCCCATAAATTGAAGCTCCAAGAAGAAAAATGCATGGACCTGGAGAAAGAAGATATTAAAAATAATTCAGATCACATCCATGTGGAGGGCTGACCAGGCGATGCCTGATAGGCTCAAGAACAATGGAAAAAGAAAAGAAAAACTTTTGATTTTTTAAAGATAGACTGGGTAAGTGACTATGGAAAAGCAACAACCGAGTAAAGATTTCTAGAAATATATTTTCTGGCCTCCTGGGGCTAAACGCTGAAGCCCATATTTATCTGTCCACAGCAGAGGTGTGAATGCCAAGCACCTCAAAGCCAGATCAGATGAGACGGTTTCTTTCCAGTTTGGGGGCCTCTGGGGATCCCTTTAATCCTGAGCACTTAGTCATCATGTTTGATGGCTTCGGCGGCCTCATTCATCAAGGGTCTATAGTTAAATTTAATTTTCATGGGAGTGGAGGACAGCCATGGCAGCCAGGCTCCTTGTTGCCGATCGGCCCCCGTTGATGTCTTCTGAAGTGGAAATGATAGATGCCGCATGTTCTGGCTGTGATTAAATTTGCTTTGACAAAGCAGCATGGAAATCTGATTTTCAATAGACTTCTGCATTTCACCTAGTGCTGAGTAAACAGATACAGAACATAATGCTTGCATGACTGTCAGGCTGGCAGCTAATTCATTGTGCCCATCTAATCAGGCTGTCCATTAAATTATTATTTGTCAATAACATGCAGGATCACTTTTGAAACTCTGAGGAATGGGAGGCTTGTGTTTAAGTAAATAAACATGGAGAGCTTGACAACCTCTGGGGGTTTTCCTCAGATGGTCCAAATAACTCATCAGTCTCTATGTCCACCCCCAACCTCAGGAATTAAAACACCATTTAAGAAGTTTAGAGTTTCACCTCACTAGGTTCTCATTTCAAATGCAAACAATATCACCCAATTACGACAGAGAAGGAAGCTACAAACATTGGCACTTTGGCTCCCCAGTTTATCTTTAAAGGAGAATGAAGCAGAAAATCACATTAAGTATGCATCTTATGTTAGAGCTTTTAACCTCCTGCCTGGAAATGCTGTCTGTAGACCACCTCCCGACAAAGAGGTTCAGGAAAAGTGCAGGAGACTGCCCCTCCTCCACCAGGAGCAAGGGGCAGGAAGTGCGGCTGAGAACACTGGGCTCTTCCCCATCTTCTTTTGTTCAGTGGGTTTTGTAGCATGAAACACTGGCTCCTTGCAATTAGAAAGGGCTTCTTTGTCACGTTGGCACAGCTTCTCCATAGCAGCCAACTTCCCAAATTCAGACCACAGTTTTCAAGACTCTTGCAATTCTAAAGGTCAGGAACCCCTTCTTAGAATACCCTGGGCTTCTATGGACACACGCCTTTTGAGCCCACTTCTTGGGAAACAGCCCACAAGACCTTCTGTTTTGTTATTGCTAAACAGCTGGGAGTGTGCACCATCTGTATTCGCACAAGCAGAAGTAAGCCAGGTGAGTTTCTTAAACTCTCTACGTCATAGTATGTTTCATTTCAAGGAAAATTATATGTATAGCAAAGTGTAGGGCAAGGATTAGATGGAGAAATCCTTGTGGGATAAATTAGTCTCTCTCTTTTAAGATTTCCTGGTACCCCATTCATAGGACTCCCCTCTCTCAGAAGAAGGGGTAATTCACTATAGGGTCATCAATCTTGCTGCAGTCTTCTTGCTATACAACAGGCTGACTGCTCGATAAATTTTGGATCCTGTCTGGGATACATGCTTGGGGTTTCGGGAAAGGTTGCTTTTGCTTATCTAGCTCATCAGCTTTTGTGGTAGATGTGTTTTATTCAGGAAAGGAGAAGGGATCTTACGTAGACTTCAAATCCAAGTTGTGCTCTTCATCTAGCTTTACCCTTAATAAAATTAATATCAGATGGTTGCGCTTATTCCTCTGTGGTGAAGACTCAGGGGAGTGACAGTAGGCAATATTGACTGCACAGCCCTTCCAGCAGCAATGACACTCAATGCTAATGGCTTTAAAAATAAAAGAATTCTATGAGAGGAGGAATAGCAAAGATTGGATTGCTGTATTATTGCCATTGTCTCCTGTAACCTTTATAATGCAGCAGGAGGCAGAGAAGGCAAATAAAATGTCCATTTCACATGTAAGGAAAATACTTCTATGGTGACTTCCTCAAATTCATAAAGCCTAGATTGAAAATTATAGAAAAATCTAAAAGAGGAAGAGCCAATCTTCAAAATATCTGGTCAAGTGCGCTTCTGAAACCCACCCACATGCTGCTCTATTCAATCTATTGGATTCAATCTCTTATTCTTTCAAAACAAGCATTTTTCCAGCTTCTGTGACCTGCAGCTGCTGAGTTACTTTCCTTATTCAGAAATGCTCCATTGCAAAAATACTCACCTTCCCAAGGACACTAGCATTTCTATCCTGCTTACTCTAAAGTTGCCCATGGAGTGGCCTGTGGCCCTGTCTTGACCAGAGCATGGTCCCCCTGCCACAGCACTAATGAATCAACATATATCATGTGCCTTGCACACCTGTAATGGGACAGCACTACGTGTAAGAAACAGCTCAGGGCTTAATGCAATTATTATGAATTGAAATTTATGCTGTTTCCAGCCAACTCAGAAAAGAAGTATTCCCAGAAAACTTTTCTAAATTTCAGGTTTGAAATGATCTAACAGTGACTACTTAGAAAAGAGTAAAACCCCCAAAAGTACATCTGAAAGGCAATAAGTGGACAGCTGTAAAATACAATTTAATCTAAGTAACATCTGATTTTTCTAAATGTCAATTTGTCACTAAGCCAAGAAAGTCGGAATCTCTCCGAGCCTAACTGTGAGGACAAGGTGGAGGGAAAGGAGGAGCTTGCAAACTTTTACTCTACTTCAAATAAATTCACTATTTGCTAGGAGAATGGCGAGTATACTGAGGACTGAGAGAAAGGAGAATGGGAAAACACACAGAAATATAGATAAAGTAGACATTGGGGATAGTCTCTGGTCAGCCCTGGATGATGCCCTGAAGATGAAACATTTATGAATAATAAAAAATGATGAGAACTGCCTATGGGTATGGTCAGCAGGCCCCATTTGGTTCATATTTTAATTATGATTCTAAAAATGTGAAATCATCACATCTACTGAGACAAAATCTCCAATTTGACAAATCCCAAGTAATTTTAATACATATTAAAATTAGAAAAGTGCTCCTTAATTACAGTTGTAGAAATGGAGATTAGCAATATCAGACCCACTTCAAGGGGAGGGAGATGGGAGACTGGGAACTGCTTGAGAATAAATGACCAGGGAGGACAGTGGGGACTTCTATTGTGTTGCTGCCAGTCAGTGACTGATGGTAAAGGGTGATTCTACAGGCAATGGCATACAAGGAATAGATTTGAAAAACATCAGAAACAAAACAATTGATCAGTTATAGAAAGTCTATGTAGGGGCTGGGAGATAGTTGAGTAGAATAAGTGCTTCCCTGGCAAGTGCAAGGGCCTGAGTTCAATCCCTGGTTCCACCAAAAAAAAAGGAATATCTATGTAAAGGAGGAACTCTCCTTTGCATAGTTCTAAACTCTCACTTGGACCATCTTTGAAAGAAGGGATTATTCATCTTGGATTCCAGGCACCTATCCAGGATCTGGCACAGTGAAAGCATGCACCACAGGTGAGGTAAACAGCCGTACATCGCATCGTGGCTGCGGTATCACAAATTGTGTTGCCCAAATCCTCAGGGATCTGAAAAGGCGCTTCAGAAGCCATCATGGTGGGCTGAGGAGATATCTTGACGGTCTATACCCCTGCCTGACAAGCGCAAGAACCCATGTTCGTTCCCCGGTACTGTATGCCACGCCTGCTGGGTCAGCCCTGTGCACATGCCTGTAATCCTAGCTCTAGGGAGGCTGAAACAAAAGGATCACTATGAGTGTGAGCTTCGTAGCCAGAACCTGTACCAAATGAGTAAGGAGGAGGACCAGGAGGAGGAGGACGGGAGGATGAAGAAGCAGCAGCAGAAGCCATTGTAATAGAGAAAGGAAACCAGTAGGGCAGTGGTCCAGGCCTAAACTCCAGAACTTATTTGAAAAGCAATTAAAACAACAAATTCATCACTCAAGGTTTTGAGATAGAAGAAACTTGGATATACTTGGTCTTTTTCTGATCAATCTGTGAAAGAATGAAGTGAGAACTGAAAATTACAGAATATGGGAAATTGGCTTCTAGATAATTAATAGGTTAAGGTGAGTCTAAATTTATATTTAACAGAACAAATCCATTATAAAAGCAAATACTAATGTCTCTATAATATTTAAAAATAAAGTCAATTAAGTGTTTTACAAACAAAAATCATAAATGAAATTATGGTCCGTGTTTTATAGAATAATATGCAAAATATTGGATATGACAACTTTTAAGATAAATCCTCCACATGAAGATGTTTGTAATTCAGTGCTGCTCAAATAGTTCAATGAATTAAAGCACCTGCAAGCAGGCACAGGGGCTGGGGCTTGCTCCTCAGGCCTGCCATACCTGCCCCAGCCCAGGGGTGTGCTGAGATGGCAACTGAGACGGCATGGTAGCGGAAGCCTATAATCTCAGCTCTAGGGAGGCTGTAAACAGGTGGACCACTACAAATCCTATCAGGTAGTGAGACCCTGAACACCCTGTAGACCCTTCCCTAAGAAAACACAAAAAAGGAAATGCTTATAATTTAAACAAGTAGTCAGGAATATAACATAAGATCACTGTAGTTGAAAATATTTAAATGTGTATATGAATATGATTAAAAGATAGAAAAGAATGCGGACAAATAGAAAGAGATAGACTGTTACAGACATCCACTTCTTCAGTAGGCTTCATTATTATGCTTCCTAAATACAGCTTGAGTCCAGGGCATTCCTACCATGTCTACCATGACCACCCCACACCAAGGTTCCGTCTCTCAGTGTGAGTATCACGTGTCCCCCACACACCACTTGTTGCATTAGGTTATTGTCTTCAGTGAGTAGAGCAATATTTTCTGTGTGAACCATATTTGGCAGTACTCTATGCCTAGAACTTCTTCTTATCCTTAGCATACACCCCAAATTTTAACTCCAGATCAGTGGTTCTCAACTTGGCCTAAGGAATTCTTTAAATTTCTAAAAATTATCGAGGAATTCAAAGAACTTTTGCTTGTGTGGGTTGTGCTATTAATATCTAGGTATTTGCTGTTGAAACAGTAATACTGAGAACATTCATTTACTAATTTGTTTCTAAAACATAATTACAAATCCATGTGATGTTAACAAAGTAACATATTTATTAAAAATATGAACCATCCCTCCTTATTAATGAAAAGAATGCCCTTTTCTTTTTGCAAATCCCACTAGTGTCTGGCTTAATCAAAGACATCTTGGATAGCACACCTATTTCTGCCTTCAATCTGTTTGGATATGCTGCTTGGTGCTAAGATATAAAGAAACTCTAGCTTCTCCAAAAATGACAGGAAAGAGAGGAATATTTTATTATTCTTTTCAGAGAACTGATGATAAGTTTTCTTTGGCACTACATGTAAACTTCGCTAGTGGTAGTGTCTTCAAGGTTAGTCCTGTTATAAGATCTGAAGTTTTAATTATTTTTTTATGTGTTTAGGACAGGATCTGCAGGGTTTACAGGGTCACACTATGTGGATCAGACTGATAGTGATCCTCCTGTTTTCAGCCTCCCAAGTGCTGGGATGACAGGCACAGGCCACCATGCCCAGTCTCAATTGCTGTCTCAGCACGCCCCAGGGGCAGGACTAGCATGGCACACTGGGGTAGAACCCCAGCCAATGCACTCTGCCTAAGCAGGCTTTTTAGTCTGCTGAGCTATGGGACCAGCCTCCATGGACAATCTGTATGAAGCGTAATATAGATTTTCTTGAAAATTCTAATTATTTTAAGACTCACATTTTGTTATTAGCAATGAATGATATAGCAAGGAAAACAATATGTTTTCCTTGAAGAGATGAAGCTTATTTTTGAAGTAATAGGTTCATTTTTGAGGAAAAGTTTTATCAAATAACTATGAATAATCCTGATTTGTAAGACATTATTTCAAGTCTGAAGGGTATTTCAAGGAAGAAACACTTCCCCTGACGCTCACAGATCTTACCCCCTGTGCTTTTCACGGGATCTCAATATACAGCAAAAGCTCTTACCAAATACTTCTCAGTTCATTACAAAGAAGGAAGGAAGGAAGGAAGGAAGGAAGGAAGGAAGGAAGGAAGGAAGGAAGGAAGGAAGGAAGGAAGGAAGGAAAGAAAGAAAGAAAGAAAGAAAGAAAGAAAGAAAGAAAGAAAGAAAGAAAGAAAGAAAGAAAGAAAGAGAAATTTAGTTTAAAGGATGGACTCTCAGCTCCAGATTTAATGCAATTAGCAATTTTGCTGCTTTGTCAAACTCTTTCTTAAGTGAATCTGGTGTTCTGGGGACCTGGTCCAGAGTGATAATGAGGAATCCAGTTGCTAGGAGTAGACTTCAGTGTCCTTACCTTGGTAGGCACTAGGGGCCCACTGTCACCTTCCATCATCAGCACAAATATTAACACAGTAAAATAGACCAGACCTTGTGGTTGCCAACAGCTCTTGGCTGTCCTAGTGCCTACACACCACACCCTGAGAGCACCCTGTCCAATTCACCAACACATCCCCCAGTCCTGCTTCACCCCACTACCTCCCACCCTAGCTTTCTTGCTGTGTTGAGCACACTGAGCACATTCCTGCCTCATTTCCACCTTGCTCTGATCACCACAGTGCTCACCCCTCTGGGTCTTCTGCACCCTCCAATAGGACTTTCTTTTCCCCCTGTCTATAACAAGCACCAAATTTCCCAGCAAAGGCTCAGGAATTCTCAACTCCCTCATTCTGTCCCAGATTCTTCTTAGTACTCATGAAAACTAGAATAACCTCCTGTATTTATTTGATTACTCACTTTTTTTTTTTTTGGCAGTACCAGGGATTGAACTCAAGACCTTGCATTTGCCAGGCAAGTGCTTATTCTACTGAACTATCTCCCCAGTCCTTGATTACTATTATTCCCCACTAAAATGTAAGCCTCAAGAGAGTGAAAACTTAGTTTAATTGCCACTACAGCTCCAACATAGTACTGGATAAATACTTCTTACTTTACTAAACTAACTTTTCTTAAAACAAATTGCTTAAACCTATTTACATGATTTTATAAAAAAGAGTTCTAACTCAGTGTTGTCCAAGAAAAAAATATAACATAAGCTATTGTAGAATACAGACTCTTAAAAACAAGTGAAAATGGTTTGATAGCCTATTTTTATTTAGATCTATAGCTTAAAATTGTTAATTTAGACATATAATCAATATAATATTAATGGGATTTAAAAAAATTCTTGCTCTTTATAATCTGGTGGGCATCATACAGAGCATCTTTCAGTATGGTCTTCTGGCTCAAAGGCCACTCATGAGTAGTTAGTGGCTGTTGCAGAGACCACAGTCTGGGGAGAAGATGGAGAAAACTAAATCAGCACATCTGCCTTCCCCAACACCTCAGGACCTGATTAAAAAATTAGCTACAGTAGTTATAATCATAGCAACAGCAATAACTGCCAGGGGCAGCCAACTGAGAGAGAAGGTCCGCTTCCTACCTTGGTGGCAGAAAATGTTGCCTTTGACCCACACTTCCACTCCAAGGTCTGTACGTACAGCCAGGGAAAGAAGGCCGCCACGAGTGGGGCAGGCTAGAATAGAGAGGTGAGCAGGTAGTCCAGCCCTTAACTATCACTGGGAGATCTCAGCAGAAAGACAACGACTCTGCAGCACCGTGCTGGTGGGAGAGCATGGTTCTTAGTCTCCACACAGACCCTAGAGTGACCTTTTCACAGTGCAATTCTGATCAAACCGGTCATCTATCTTAAATCCTTTGCTGGAGCATCTTAACCTCAGGGTAAATCCAAGCTTGTTGGCAGCATGGCACACAGGTTCCTTGTGGGCGAGCTCCTCTGTTCTCGCTGGGTTTTGTCCTCCTTTGTGTTTACCTTCCCACATGATGTGCCACACTTGCTCACACGCTGAACAAGTTTACTTCTCTAAATTAGGGTTCTCTGGATCATGCGCTGAGCTCCACATTTGCTCAGAATATACTAAATCTTCTTCCACCCTGGCTAAGTCCAAATTCTCCAAGTTCAACTCAGCACTCCTGACAATCTTACCACGTCACTCAGTTTGCCTAATAATGTGTTACTGTGTTGAAACACTGCCTGCATGTGTGTCCAACTGCCATACTCATATATCTATTGACTAACATATAGAATCTTTAATATGAGCAATATTGTCTATAACTGCTTTCTTACCAGATCCTAACACAATGCCTGATTTGTAATTTACACAATCAGTAGCCATAAAATAAGTGAATTAACATGTTTAGAGTCGCTTTCATTTACTGGTGCTTATCACACTTGTAACTAATAGGTATATTACACACAAAACTCGACAATGAGATAACATCTTAATTAGGCAGAATAATAATTGCAATTAATGTTTTTTTCAAAGTCACAGATTAGATCTGAAATAATGCATGACAAACAGAACCTTAAAGATCTGAATTTGAGAAAGGGTGTGTGTGTGTGTTTGTGTGTGTGTGTGTGTCTGTAAAACACTGAATCATTAAGAAAGTGTCCAATGCATTTACCTCAGTACACTATCAGGAGCTGGTATACCCTATGGATTGTAGACAGAAGCCACTGTGTCACAACACACTTCAGGGTCCACAATCGTGGGTGCAAGAAGTGTGATGGAAGGCAGGACCGATAGTTATAGAGATGCACTAGACCTTCACCTCAGTCCTCCACCTGCCCAGTGTCCACAAAAAGCAGCTCTGAATACACCTCCACGCAAATCAGCTAAGTAAAATCCTGGCTCCTGTTTTTAAACAGAAATTAAACAAATTTTCTATGGAAAACTAGCACAGGTGGAAAGAGGGACTGAGGGTCAAGTGGCTAGACTATTTCACACCCAAACACCCTAAATGAAATTAATATCTGAATAAATATTCAGGCAACAAAGAACTTTTGAAAATGAAATATTTATAGAGGTTGGAGAAGGTATTGCCACCATCAACTGAGAGGAGGATGTTAGGAAGGGAGATTGCAGATTTGCAAGCAAAAGTAGCAATGAAATTATGTCTTCCAAAGATATAACTACAAACTAAAAATTCCACTAAGAATTAAGGATTATTCTTAACACAAGAGTGGGGATATAGTTGAAGAAAAAGGTATAAAATGAGAGATAAATTTAAGGGAAGAAGAGATTTGGGCTAGGAGAACAAATACTGGGCTGATCACAGCTCCAGAAAGAAAAATAAATACACTGGTGGTGAGAACATAATCAAATAAATAACAGAAGAAAACATTAAAACTGAAATCAAATAGAAAAATTCAGTACTTTGGGACATTTTTGGACCTGGGTTCCATCCCTAGTACAAAAAAAAAAAAAAATAAGATTAGCAGAAAACCCAAATATGCCCTGAAGGAAATAAAATATTAAGGCTAGGTATAAAGTAATATTAGGGGCTGGGGAGATGGCTCAGTGGGATAAGTGCTTCCCTGGCAAGCACAAGGGCCTGAGTTCAATCCCTGGTTCCATCAAAAAAAAATTAAATTAAATTTTAAAAAGTAATATTAGACTTTTCACTATCAATACTAGCTGCTAAAGGACAATGGAATGATGCTTCAAAAGTACTTAGGGGACATTCCATTCTTCTAGAACGCTATTCCAACTCAAAGGATCAGTTAGCTATGAAGTAAAACCTCAACATGCTCAGGGATTGTAGGTTTGGATAATCTTTCACCTAGAAACACTTTCAGAAGCTAGGAGACAGAGAGAAAGAGGGAGAGCGAGAGAGAGGCAGAGAGAGACAGACACAGAGAAGGAGGCAAAGAGACAGAGACAGAGGAGATAGAAACAGACACAGAGGGACAAATGGGGAGAGAGACAGAGAGATGTTCTAACATGAGACGCATTTCTCAACTTATTAAAAATCCTAACTCAGCAAATGAAAGTGCTTGATTGGGCAGGTGCCCGGCCTTGGTTCCATCCCAGGCGTGCTGTGCTAGCCCTGCCTCCGAGGCAATGGAGATGGGTGTGGTGGCGCGAACCTGTAATCCCAGAGCTTGGGACCCTGAAAACAGGAGAATCGCAATGAGTCTGATCTATGTAGGGAGATCCATAGACTCTGCACTAAATACATTAAAATAAAATAAGATAAAATAAAATAAAATAAAAAATATAAAATAAAATAAAAAATTCCAGAGGTCAGGGAGATATTTCAGTGGTATAAGAGCCTGCCTGGCAGGCGCAAGGTTCTAAATTCCATTTCTGGTTTCAAAAGAAAAAAAAGAGTATTCCAAACGTAAATAAAAACATGAGCTATCAAGCCACAAAATGGACACAGAGGAATCTTAAATGTATTTTGCTAAATGAAAGGACTCAATCTAGAAAGACTAAAACTGTATAATTTCAAATATTGAACAAATCTATAGAACTTAGGATACTCAGAAAGGGAGGGAGAGATCACTAGATGGACAGCAGATTTTAGTGGCAGCCGAACTATCTTATATGGCTACTGTGACAGTGGACACATTTTACTACACATCTGCCAAAATCCGTAGAGGCATGCGATGAAGAATGAACCTGATGTAAACCATTATCTGAGTAGCTGATAATATATATATATATATATATATATATATATATATATATATATATATATTCATTCATCGGCTGTAACAAATGTACTATACTAATGCAAGAAAATAGCAACAGAGGAAACTGAAAAATATGTAAAGCATTGGAATGCTGGGTTTTCTGTTCTGTGTTTCTATAAACCTAAACTTGTACTGAAATACAATTCCTCTATATAGGTTTTTAAATCACACCAGCAGCCACACTCGTCTCCTTTCCTCTGTACTATTTCGTTGTTATTTATTTATTTAGTACTCATCATTATCTGACATGTCCATGTAATTCATCCATTTTTATTGTTTATTTTGTTTTTAGTTTTCAAAAACAACACTTCTTTGTGACACATGTTTTTTAAAAAAATTGCCTCAGCTCCCTAGAAATGAGCTAAATAAATAAACAAAACCGGCCACCTCCATCCACCCTGTTACAACTTCCTCCCATTCCCTCCAATTAGAAGGGGGGATAAAGCAAAGGGAGGGGAAAAACTGAAAAACAAACACACAACAGAACTCAAAACAAGGAGTGGCATTTCCGCCTGAGGAGGGAAGGGCAGTTTGCACTGGAGCACCTGGGAGCGGAATACAGCTCTGCTGGCTGCAGAAACCTGCAAAGGAAAACGCTCAAAGCAGGAAATGGAACAGAAAAGGAAACAGATCACCAGGCAACCTGGAGGGGCGAGGTGGGCGGTGACCCTGGCAGGGCACAGGCCGGGGTGGGGCTGGGAAGAGACGCAGGGGAGGCGCCTCAGAGCAGCGTGGTGTCCTCCAGGCCCTGGAGACACTGAATGGGATTTTCACAAGGCCACGTTTTCATCGTTTTATCCATAGTGTGTGTGTGCTACAGAAATGTTTGATACAGAGTAGGTGCTCAGAGATACCCTTTGAATAAGAACAAAGTAAACTCCCGTCCCCCGAAAAAAAAAAACATATAAAGAAAAACACTACCAGGAGTCATTTCTCAGGTATTAGGGAGAACGGCCCCCTGAATGACAGAGCTCCGTAGGCGGAGTCCCACGCTGGGACTGGCAAACGACAGGACGAACATCGTAAAATGCAGAGTAGATTCAGGAGAACACACACTCACTGGAGTCACTAACAGGAGTAATATGATCGAGTGTATATTAAAAAGTAATTTCAAATAATCAAATTAAAAATAAATAGTTCAGTCAAGAAGGCATAAGAAATTGAATGAACTACAGAGTGCTCTTGAACACTTAATGAGATTCATAAAATGAAGGTATATTTAATCCTGAAACCTAGAGTATTGTCTCCTAGGAAAGATGAGAGAACAGAGAGCAGCCTCCGGATTTTGGCAAAATCAATTCCCATTTGATCCTTCAGTGGGCTGCCTCTGTGTAATAATATAGATGCTTTTTAAAATAGTTTTCAAATTTTCTGACATATAAAGTATTTCTAGTACAGTTTTAGAAATCAAGTAAAATTTGTAAATCCTGATGATATAAAGAGTTGACACAATGTGGGACTTAGAAGAGAGGAACAGTGCTTTCCTCAGCTTTTGTAGTGAGGAATGATGACATTTGACCTATACATGATGAATAAATATTCAAAAAGATAACTAAAAGGTAACCAAAATAATCACCAAATAAAAATACAACAAGTGGAAGACAGAAAAGGAAGACTGAGGAAAATAAAGTAAAACTTCAGTTTTCACTTGGAAAAGTAAAAATAAATATTTAAATATTCTAATTTTTTTTTTTTTTTTTTGACTGAATGGGGACTGAACTCAGGCCCTTGCATTTGCCAGGGAAGTGCTTATTCCACCGAGCCACCTCCCGGCCCCATTTAAACATTCTAAATCGGAATTTGAGTATGCATGCCTATAATTTGGCAAAATGCAGCTGATAACAGAACTCATCTTTTAGAAGAATTTTATGTGATGAGAGATATTATTTGTCATACTTTATAGACTTTTATAGGTAAATGAATGTAACTGGAGATCATACTCATAAGTGAAATAAATCAGAGCGATATATGTAAACATCATATTGTCTCCCTAGTGTAAGAATATGAAAGAGCAAATAACATCCAAAAGGTACAATAGATACTGTGAAAGGGAAAGAAAATGCTCACAGGGAAGGAACTGGTGTGAGGGAAAGAAATAAAAAGAAAGAAGAAAAGGAAAAAGAAACATACTTGTATATACGCTGCATAATCGTACTGTTGACTTCCACTGGCCTATGAAAAGGAAGTTAAGGCTTAATCTTTTTCTTCTTTTGATTTTTTTTTTTGGGGTTATTTTTGCATGCTTACAGCTGACAATCTAAACAACTAAATTTAAGACAGTCTACAAGCATAACAATCATGGTTGAATCCCCATCATTTTGTTTAGCAAAATTTTGCATCCCTTCTATTAGTTTTTTGTTTTTGTTTTCTTGGCATTTGGTACAGGATTTCACTACACAGCTCAGACTCATAATGGTCCTCAGCCTCCCCGGCACTGGGATTATAGGCGCGTCCATCATGCCAGACTCAGCGGCCAGCTCACCAGGCCTCAGGGCGGGGCCGGTGCCCATGTGGTGCCAGGGACTGAGCTCTAGTCTCTGCTCTTGCCTAAGCAGGTGCTTAGTCCACTGAGCTGTCTCTCTGGCCCATCACTTCTAATTTATGTTTTACTATTTTTATTCTGTTTAAAATGCAAACAAGAGCATTGAGACACAGTGAATTTCTCCTTAAAGCTCCACAAGTTATGTCTCCTGCAGGTGTGGTAGGAACCTATTTTACCTGACTCCAGAGTGGCTCCAGCCACTATATTAATTACCTCCTGACCTATAAATAGACAAGCAAATGCTGCCACACCCAGTAAATGTAAACTGCCAAAGCATAGGAGCATGTGTTACTCATCTTGAGCCCTACCATGGACAGCTCTCTGCTAGCCCCATGCTGGAACTCAGTGAATGCCCCTGGTCGGAACATCATCCCAAGCATCCATCCGCTTGGTCCTCTGCCCTCCAATGGTAGATGAACACACAAAGCACCTCAGTCTGGATTCACTGGTTCAAAGCACAGACCCAAGAACAAACCCTCCAAATGCTGACCTCTGTCACCTTATGGAGAGGACAGATCACTGAAAGAAACCACAATTCTATAAGAATTCATATACTATGAAATACACTATTCATATACAGTAATAATTTCCTACGAAGCATTTAGGAAAATGTTAACATCAACAAGATCTGAGACCACCAGTCATTAGGAAAGTAATTCAAATGTTCAAATGCAACCTTACACTTGCTTTAAACCCCTTGGATTCCCAGGCTTTTCTGTGCTATATCCCTAAGCACACGTCTTCTAAAAGCCCAGGAGAATGAACTCCATTGTCTTGCACTAAGTAAATAGCTTTTAAATGGGTACTTTATCATTTTAGACAACATACCAATAGAAAAGGGTAAACAGAGTGCACATATTTGGACCAGAAACTCTACATCTACTCTGGAGTCATTTCAGCCCAAATATGAAAATAAATGTTTTCTAAAGGCTTGTACATGGAAGGATAAGGATAACATTCCAGAACGTAGAAAGCTGTCCCTTTTTGGAAATAAGTGAGATGATTTTAGTATCGACACTATTTCATAAATTGTGAGAATAGTAAGATCACTTTGAATGAGGAATAGGCATTAAAAATGGGAAAATAAATAAAAAGTTTAAATCAGTTTTAGAGATTTCCTTTTTATCTAATAGATGCTTTTAATAGGAACACAATATACATGAAGAACTGAAGCACTGCTGTCTTAATCTACACTTGTATCAGTTACAACTTATACTTGACTACTCATGTAAAATAAATTGCTCTTATGTCAAAGAGATAATTAAAATAATTGTGAAATTTAGTTTTACCACCTGAGAGGTGGGAGAAGTGGTAGATTTGTACACAGGATACAATTCTTTTGTGAATTTTTGTAAATATTTTCTAAGCTTAGATATAATAGACTAAATATACTACATAGATAAGATATAGTAAAACTTCTTTTATGCATATCATCCTGTAACAGTTTAATCCACTACTTCTATTCCAGTTTTTTTGTCATAAAAATGGAATGAAAGGGGCCAGGGTTACGGCTCAGTAGAATACGTGTTTCCCTGGCAAGCACAAGTGTCTGAGTTCAATCCCCAGTTCTGCCAAAAATAAAAATAAATAAATAAAATGAAATGAAATACAAATTAGTTTTCAGTCATACCCACTACCTCAAGAAAACATATTAATTAATATTTGATTGGTTTTAAACTAAAAGATATTCATATTCAGAATGTTCTGGATCACATTGCTTCTTTTTTAATAGAAATCTACTTTATCTTAATGAAAAAATATATTTAGAAGATGGTATTCACACTAAGGACAAAGAAGCTTTTAAGAAACACCCAAAATGATCAGAGGAAAGAACCTTACAGTCGTGATGGGTCCCTGCAACTATCTAAGCCTCAGTGTCAAGGAAAATTTTAAAGATTGAGTTATTGTCACCCTTTCCCGCCCTCTCACCTAGACACTGACCTATGAGAACCTCTGTATTTCTTTGCTTATTGTTTACAGGTTGGTCATGTGATTTCTTTGGCCAATAAAATGCCAGTTTGAGCTAGGCTTCTCACTCCATTAGAAGCTTCTTACCTCTGCCCAAGTATCCCACTGGAGTCAGAAGGCTAAAGATCACATAGCATGGACTTCAAGCTCACCTTGCTCTGAGCCAAGACGGGTTGAATGCAGTCCTAATCACTGAACTCCAGACAATTCCCATGCCCATGTATGGGACACAGTGCTTATTGATGCAAGCCACTAGATTTTGAGGGGTGGTTTGTTACACTGAATTAGTGTGGCAAGCCTGAGATAATACTTAATGTCTGTGAAAAATTCTTAGGTTTTCAGTCCACAAATATTGGTTTAATGGGCCAAACACACGGATGTGTTCTTTGATTTGCACCACAAATGATTGTGATGAAACAACCAGAAGCTTGGCATTTTATCCTTTGCATAGAACACTGTAAATATAAATTAAATCATTAGTCAAAAATATGTAATTTTGAGAATATTTGAATGTCAACAAAATATACCAGAGAAGGAACATGTTTTGCTATTTGTGACCAACCAAAATAATACTCAAAATGTAATCATTTGGCAGACCATAGTGTCTATTAAGCACTCAATAAATGCTGGAACCATACAGATGAGATCTATAGATTAAGAAAATAGGACATGTGATTAGTATTATATATCTAAATGTTAATGCTTGGATTTTATTTAGCAATATATCCTAGACAAAAAGTGTAGTGTATTCTAATATCAGTGTAACAGAATACCTATTATAATGTTATTCTGCACAGAATTGGAGTAGGACACAGCACAATGGTCTCTTACAGTTTTAGCAATTCTGACCAATGTCATAGAGGAGATAGAATCTAAGGTTAAAAAAAAAATAAAGGTTGAGTAAAATTTTGCAAATTGCCAAAGCAGTAAAAAGACACTCTAGCACATATAAAGCACAAACATGAATACTGTTAGCCAACAGAGGGAAGGGTGAGCCAGTAGAGATTCTGCTGAAAGGTGAACAGGGCCACCACTGCAGGCTACTTTTATTGAAAACATCGTTAACTCCAGGCCTAATTTATACCCAAATCTTATAATCTGAGCCAAAACAAAGCCCTCATGGTCAGCTACATACTGACCATGGGTAAGTATAATTTACCCTTTAATTCTTCCAAAGGAATTAAAAGAAACTACATTATTTTTATCAGAGCTGTATGTTAGCTATTTATACACCTTTTAAAATACTTGGTGTTCATAATTAATGTTCTAATATTCCTAAACTCATTGTGAAGACTGAGAAGAGAGGAGAAAAGAGGCAGCAGCTATAAACCCCTTATCTCCTAGGAGAAGGTAGACATAAAAGTAGATCAAATTCTTGCCAATTTTAGAAAAGGAACTATTTTTATTGCATAATCATTGTTGCCTTGAGGTAGCTCTGACTTTCGATCGCTACTCTGGCTTTTTGTTATAAATTACTATTAGTTTACTTTCACCAGTGTTAGTACTTTTTTCCCTGAACTGTTTGCCTGAAACTGCTTTCCCTGAACTGCCTTTTTTGTATGCTTAACAGAATTGCAAATGTAATATGTGCAAAGTCAAATTATTTGATTAATAACTCCTCCTCAAAGCAGCAAAAAATAAATAAGACATTGTAGTCCAGATGTCTGTATTAGTCTTCTTGAGCTGTCATAAGAAACACCACCGCCTAAATGGCTTAACCGACAGAAATTTATTTCTCTGAACTGGAAGGCTGGAAAGTCAAAGCATTGGACCCTAAGTGCCAGAGAGCTAAGTTTCACTCTGTTCTTGGGCTCATAGGCTGCCACCCTTGCACTGTGTTCCCCTGATGTCTCTTAGGTTCTCACACAGTGGGTGTGTGGACAGTGTTTTAGCTACTTTTTTTCATGGCTGTGACAAAATACCTAAAATACAAAGTTAAGTGGAAGAAAGGTTTATTTAGCTCCCAGTTTGTAGAACTTTTAGTCTACAATTGGCTGGCTCTAAGGCAGGGTGGAACATGGCAGAGGGACAACTGTTCATAGTGGTGGAAGACAGCAGAAGCAGCAATTAAAGCAGAAAGCATATGCCTCCTTCTGTCCCTTATATTGTATGCAGTTACCTACCCTAGATGGGTGTTGAACTCATACACTTAATCAGCATTGGACCCATGAGTTTAGCCACAAACTCTAGACTCAACTATAGCTGAAAGCCCTCTTCCACAACTGCATGAGGCTGCAGAGGGACATCTAGGAGCAAACCATTACATAAGCTCACCAATGCTACATATTAAGACCAACAACAGTTACCTCACGTAAACATAATGAATCCCTAAAGGCCCAGCCTTTAAAATATTCCCACTAGAGATTAAGGATTAATTTGTGCATTGGGTAGGGGGAGCAATAGTCAATCCCCAAGCAGCTACCTATGGTCAATGGCATCACTGTTTGCCTTGACAATCAGCCCACGAAAAGGCCTGAAATCAGCTCCTTCAAATGTTTATACCCTGCATAGAATTTATCACCAAATCCTGCTGGTACCACCTTCAATATGAAGTCCCAATTCAGACAGTTCTGCCCTGCTCTGTGTCCTTCAGCCTACTTCAGAGTGATAGCAGGAATCCTACAATTGCTTCTAATTTATTTCCTAGCACCCTTTTAGTCCTGCTTTCCTAAAACTATTCCCTACAGAGAAGCCAAAGTAATGCTTTGAAAATTAACCCTGAGATCTCTCTCCCCTGCTCAGGTTGCTCACTGGCTTCCTGCCTGCTGTGGTTTGTGTCTAGTTGTCCCCTCAAAGCCTCATGCAGTGATGGAGCTGAAGGCTTCCAGAGTGTGTGATCAATTCATGATCCAATGCTGGGATTATAGGTGTGAGTGCTGTACCCAGCCTGGATGGATGGCTTGAATGCAATGTAAGGAAGGGAGAGAGGCTGGCTCGCTGCTGCTGCTGCTGCTGCTGCTGCTCCTGCCACCACTCCCTTTCTTTTGTTCTTGCTGTTTTACTGTTTCCCACCTCCATGAGCTGCTGCCCTCTGCCTTGTGCTACTCTGCCTTGGAACCAGCTGATAATGGACAAAAACCCTCCCCAAACTGAGCTAAATAAACCTTTCCTTCCTTAATTCTGGGTGGCATATATTTTATTCCATCAATGAGAGAAAAGCAACAGAGACACTTAGCACCCCACTAAGAGTGCAGTCCAAGCCCCTATGACTTGTGAGGCTGAGAATCAGGCTCCTGAACACGCTGGGTCACATCCCCTCCAAGCTCCCTTCATTCGCCTTGCTAACGCCACACTCCTTTCCCTGCTCTTCCCTCCATACTTCATCAACATTCTCGTCTCAGAGCCCAAGTTCTCAGTGTGCCCTGCAATTATAGACTTTCTCCTAAATTTTCATGTCTCTGTTTGTCCTTTTGTCTCAGCTATTCAGGCTTTTGCTCAAAGCTGTGCTTCTGAGGGACCATTTTCTTCATTACCTAATTTAATGTGTCTTTTCTCTTTGGTTTGTTCCGATAATACTTTTTACAGTAATGAAGTTATGTAGCTATGTGTCTATGTGTTATCACCTGTTTGCCCCCCTCAATAGTACTGTTCTGGGGATTAAGTCTCTGCTACACAAGACTTTCCTACTAGAAAGTATGAAACAGAGAAAAATGTGTAAGAACCACACTACCAAACTGCAAGAGACAAATTTTAAAAGAAAAATCCTAATGAGCGATCACTGAAAACTGTGCAAGTCATGAGAGACCATGCAAAGTTCTCTGAAGGACAAGCCATGACACACATCATTATTGTGGTTCATCACTTATCTTTTCCTTTAAAAGACCATGACTTAAGCAGCTGAGAGAGAAGAAAGGAGATACAGCCAAGACTCACAGGACCGTAGTCAACAGACACAACCTGGAGAGTTGCTCTGGGACACATAAATCTCCTGCGCTCCCAATCTCGGGGGTATCCAAATGGGACAGGAGGAGCAGAGCTTTCAGGCAGGTCCTCCTTCTGGTCACCTGGGTTTTGTCACACAGTGTGTATTCCTTCCGTAAGCAGTAGACCTTTTAGCACAAGCCTGATTATTGGAAAGGTTCCCAGTAGTGCCATCATGTGTATGATCTTGGAGAACAAAAAGTAAGCAAGGCAGTTGGGGACATACACTACAGTGGTAGTAACTAAGGGACAGAGGCACAGTGTATATCCTTCTCTGTGGTCTGCAAGAAATTATAAACAGTATGATGGCCTGAAAGAAAAGAGCCAAGGAAAAGCCACAAAAATTCAAAGGATACATAAGATAATATAAAGAAATAAAATAAGCAAGATGGCAGAGCATATGAAAGAAGTAGAAGGGAAAATATATAAAGAGCTTTAAAGAGTAGAAGTGATAAACAAAAAAAGTCAGTATCATGGGGATAGTCACATGAAACAAAATAAAAGTTATCAAAATTATCTAAGAGTTTATTGCAATATACATAGATAGAAAAACGAAAACATCCTGAATGAGTGTTATTGGTTTTCAGAAAAAAAAAGAGAGAGAAAATAAAAAGGAAAAGAAGAAGTGTTTGAAGATATGCTAGAAGAAATTTGATTCCTTAGATCTTAAAAATATACAGAAATATCAAAACTGAAACACATCCTAGAAAGTCACTGAACATCAAGAGTAAGGAAATGTACTATAGATACGCAATAAAGGAGGGGAAAAGAAAGGTATTTAAAGGGGAATAAAAGTTTGATTTTTACATTTATCTGAAGAAACACAGATAGCTATATAATTGTGCAACAATCTATCAAATTTTAAGGGATAAAGGTTTTTTTATAGTAATTTTATAATCATGAAGTTAAAATCATGGAAAGATATTCTTGCTTGTAAGAATTAATGGAAATTACATTCTATGAAAATTTCCTTATAATCAAGAGCATATCTTAAGAAACAAGC
>PVKA01035846.1:0-22331 GCA_004027165.1 Ctenomys sociabilis
GTTCAAGTGGCATCCACTTCAGTATAAATGCTTCAAACTTATCATTCTTAATAGCTGAGTAATACTCCATTATACAGAAATACCACATCTTTTTCAACCATTCCTCATGTGATGGACATCTTGGTTGTTTCCAAGATTTTGCTATCACACATTGCGCTGCTATAAACATAGGTATACATATATCTCTATGATACAATGTCTCCAGATCCTTTGGGAAAATTCCCAGTAGGGGGATAGCGGCTTGAATGGGATTTCTAGTCCTACTCTTTTGAGGAGTCTCCACACTGACCTCCACAATGGTTGTACCAGTCTACATTCCCACCAGCAGTGGAGAAATGTTCCCTTTTTCCCACAACCTCTCCAATATTTGTTGTTGGTTGATTTCCTTATGATAACCATTCTTTCTGGAGTGAGATGGTATCTCAGTGTTGTTTTTATTTGCATTTCACAAATGGCTAGTGATGTGGAGCATTTTTTCATATCTTTTTCAATGACTTTGTTGTTTGTGTTCTGAAAATGTACAGATTGTTGAGTGCTGACATACTCAGTTATGCTCCTGAATTTGGTTATTAAATCTAAAAGTCTTTTGATGGAGTTTTTGCAGTCCTCTATGTAGTGTATATTGCTCTGGCTAATGTTTCCAAAACTATATTAAATAGAAGTGGTGAAAGTGGGCATTCCTTATCTTGTTCCTGATTTCAACGTGAAAGCTTTCAGTGTTTGTCCATTTAGTGTGATGTTGGCTATGGGTTTGTCATTGATGGATTTTATCAGATTGAGTTATAGGCCATCTATCCCAATTTTCTGTCGGGTTTCCTTTATTATGAATGAGTATTGAATTTAACCAAAAACTTTTTCTGCATCTATTGAAATGATTGCATGATTTTTGTCTTTGGCTGTGTTGATATGGTGTATTGCATTTACTGATTTGCTCATATTGAATCTTCCCTGTATTTGGGATGAATCCCTCTTGGTCACGGTGTATAATCATAGTGGTGTACTGTATTCTGTTTGCCTGTAGTTTACTAAGGATTTTTGCATCTATGTTCATTAGGGAGATTGGCCTATATTTCTCTTTTTGGGAAGTTCTTTCTCTGGTTTTGGTAATAGGGTTGTACTTGATTCCAAGAATGAGTTTGGAGTAATTGCTTCCCTTTCAATTTCAATACATTTGTGGAGTATTTCTTCCTCAAACTCTTCTCAAATTTCTTCTTTGAATTTCTTGTAGAATTCGGCTGTGAATCTGTCAGGACCTTGGCTTTTCTTTGTGGGTGTTTTAATCATGTTTTCAAGTTCATGGACTGATATTAAGTCATTCAGAATTGTTATATCTTCTTGATTCAGCTTTGGTAACTCCTGTGTTTCCGGGAATCTGTCCATTTCTTTTCTGTTGCCCATCCTATGAGAATATAGGTTTTCAAAATAGGTATTGATAGTCTTCTGAATAACCAAAGGGCCTGTAATAATTTAATGATTTTCATTCCTTATTGCATGAATTTGAGTTTTTTCTCTTCTCTTCTCTTCTCTTCTCTTCTCTTCTCTTCTCTTCTCTTCTCTTCTCTTCTCTTCTCTCTTCCTTCCTTCCTTCCTTCCTTCCTTCCTTCCTTCCTTCCTTCCTTTCTTCCTTCCTTCCTTCCTTCCATTTTTCCTTCCTTCCTTTCTTTCTTTCTTTCATTCTTTCTGATAAAGTTGACTAAATGTTTATTAATTTTATTTATTCTTTCAAAAACCAACTCTTCAATTCATTAATTCTTTGTATTGTTCCCTTAATGAGTATTAGTCTCTACTGTGTTAATTTCTGCTCTGATGTTTATAATTTCCTACCTTTGGGTTTCTGGTTTGACTTGCTCTTCTTTTTCTAGAAGCTTGAGGAGCAGCATTAGGTTATCTATTTCTACTTGTTCTGTTTTCCTGATGTGAGAATTCACTGCTAGAAATTTCCCTCTGAAGAGTGCTTTCATTGCATTCCATGGGCTCTGGTATGTTATGTATGTATTTTCGTTTAATTGTAGATATTGTTTACTTTTTAATTTTATCTGTGGCTTATTGGTTGTTCAGGAGGATGTTATTCAATTCCCATATGCTTATGTGTTTTTGTGGTTTCTTTTGTCAATCATTTTCCATTTTACTGCCCTATCTTCAGATAGTGTGCATGATAATATTAGTTCCTTTGCATTTACTTAAGCATGTTCTATGAACTAGTACATGATCTATTTTAGATATAGATCTCTAAAATCTGTACATCTGAGAAGACTGTATTCTGTTGTTAGGTGGAACCTCTGTAAAGGTCTTCTAAGATCATTTGTTCACAATTTTGTTTGAGTTCTGTTATTTACTTGCTGATTTATTTTTTACTATAACTTTGTGACAGTGGGGTTAAAGTCTCCAGTTATAATTGTGCTGTTGCTTATTTGATTTTTCATGTCTATTTATATTTGTTTTACATAGTTGGGTTCTCCCACATTTGGTGCATGTATATTAATGATTATTTTCTCTTCCTCTTGAAGTTTTCCCCTAACAAATATGTAATAATCTTCTTTATCTCTATTGATCATTCTTGACTGCAACTACTGTTTTTTCTGGGTTCCTATCTAAGGGAGTATTGTTTTCTATCCTCTGACTTGCATTCTGTCAATTTTCTTTTGAGCTTAAATGTGTTTCTTCTATACAGCATATTGCTGGATTTTGTCTCTTCATCTGTCCTTTCGGTCTGTTTCTTTTTATTGGTGAATTGAAGCCACTTACACTAATGGTTTAACCAATATATATTGACTTACTTTGTCATATGATTTTTCCACTATTGCCTTCCTACTTTTCCCCTCTGTTCAATTTCTTCTCATATTTTGTGATTTCTTTCTGTTGTTGTTCTCAGAGTTGTGCTCCTTTGCTTTTTTGTTTAAAATATTTTTCAGTATTCTTTATATAATTGATTCCATAGTTATAAATTTCTTGAGTTATTCTTTGTCATGGAAATATCTTATGTCTATTAATTTTGAAATATAGTTTTTCAGGTTACATCAGTCTGGATTGCAAGTTGTTTTCTATCAGGACTTGAAATATTTCGCTCTAAGTGTTTCTTAACTTGATAGCTTGTGCTGAGAAATCTGGCATGATTCTGATCGGCTTCCCTTATTTTTATTTCCTTATGTTTATTTTTTCTAACATCTTTTAATACTCTGCTTTTGTGCTGGTGTATGGAATCTTAATCATTATATATCTGGGTATAAACTGAGTTTTGTTATGGCTAATTGGAGTTCTGTATGCCTCACTTGTCTATACATCAATTTCTTTTCCTTGGAAATTCTCTGCTATTGCTTTTGTAACTAGTCTTTCTATGTCATTTGTGTGTACTACTGCTTTTTTTGTTGACATCTATCTGTCTTGCATTGTTTTTCTTTGCATTATTTTGCAGCTGTTGAATTATTATTTCCTGGTCATTTGTTATTTTTAAGAGATCTTTCCTTTTCTGATTGCTAGCTACAATATGGCCTTCAAGGTCTGAAACTCTCTCCAGTTTTGTTCCATCCATTTTATCAGATTTTAAAGTAATTTTTAATTTCCTGGATATCTCTTTGAATCT
Organism: Ctenomys sociabilis; assembly: GCA_004027165.1. Lineage (NCBI taxonomy): Eukaryota > Metazoa > Chordata > Mammalia > Rodentia > Ctenomyidae > Ctenomys > Ctenomys sociabilis. The sequence goes on from PVKA01035846.1 coordinate 3,581, forward strand.
ATTTTGTGCATTCCTGTTCTTTCCTGTGTTGTTCATGCAAGGTTTCCCCTCATTTCCCTATGCTCCTCTGTTTTTTATTTTTGTCATCTTTAGATGCTCAACAATTCTTTCATTATGTTTGTCATTTCTTTTTGTATCTGTGAAATTATTTATGATCAGATTCCCTTTATAGCCTGATAGAGTTAGTTTTTTACTTCAGTTGCTATCATTTCAGAAATCTCAAATGTATCTTCTAGTTTCTTCTACATTGATGTCTCCTGGACTACTTGTGTGAGTTAGAAGTCCGAGATTATATTTTCCTCCTTCTCTTGATAAATCTTTTCTATTTCAAAAAAAAAATATATTATGTTTTCTATGATGATCCCTATGAATTTGTGAGTTTTTCTAATAGGCAGCTTAAGATTAATATCAAGACCTCTTCAGAGGGCTGGGGAGATGGCTCAGTAGAATAAGTGTTTCCCTGGCAAGCACAAGGGTCTGAGTTCAATCCCCAGTTCTGAAAAAAAAAAAAAAAAACCTCTCCAGGGAAAGTCTCTTCTTCAGGACTATCTTCCATGTGCAGGACAGTCTTGGTCACTGTCCCAAGATCCCACAGTCCCAATTAATTGAGACTAGGACATTGGTTTCTATTGCAGTCCCCAGTCTTCTGGTGGAGGGCTGTGGTGAGATTATTACCCTGAGCTTCCCAATGTTGTTACACAAGGGAGCACAACTGATTACAACAGATATTACCCATTAGCTCTATTAGTACAATTAACAATAAGTACAGTTTAGAAACTAACACACTGCAGTAACTGTTGATTATATATTTTACAGCATAGGAGCAATATCTGTAGTTATATATTAGAGCCAGTCATAAATTAGGAGTTTGGATGCAGCATTTCCCCTCATTAGAGAGGCTTTACCCTGGGTTCTTCTGGATTAGCCTGTTGCTGTGTCCTGTACTAGCTGCCTATTCTGCAGTGTAGAGCCACAGGCCAGGCACCAAGTTTCTACTGTACCAAGGCTCCCTGGGGTTGGTGGGGTTTCTCCTCTCTGGAGTGGCTCCCTGGGCTTCCGTGATAGTCTAGTGGCAATGGGTAGTGAACGTTTACTTTTTAGAGGAGAAAAGATTACTACCTATTTTTGAAATTTTCATCTCATGTTGTTGCTGTACTCATCCTTTATAATTTTAGAATAGTTTTTATAAAATTATAATGTTAAAATCTCAGAAATCTTTCCAACCAGAGAAGAATTAATTTCTTAGAATATTCACCTACATGTTGAAAGGAAGTCACTACAGTTGTTTTAATAGGTATGTCTGTAATAAAATTGGGGACAATAATACAATATACTCTTTACTAGACATCACAAGGCAAATGATTTAGTACATTAATGGCACAGGAACATTTACAAGTACAATTTAATATTTATTTTGGCAGTGACAAGCGCATTACAGATATTTTACCATGACCTGTAATTTTGATGTGTGTTGTTTGTCATTGATTAAAGATTTTACCATGCAATTTAAATATCAGTTGCGGATATTTAATTAATGACTGATACTTAACTAATGAAATGTTAAGTATTGAATTTGTCTCCTCTAAATGAGTTAAAATTTAAAAGTTTAGCTTGAATATTTTACAAAATACTTTGCCTTTTCATTTTTTATTAAAAACCTGATTTTGAAATGGATACTTTTCTAGCCTTAATTCCTTCAATAAGTAGTTTCACTCATATTGCCATTTTATTACTTTTTTGTCTTCATGGAGTAACTTATAGAAGTCTCCACAAAGAAAGATTTCTTTTTCTTTCTTTAAATTTATTTGGTTGTTATAAGGTTTCACCATGCAGCTCAGACTCACAGTGATCCTCCTGTTTTCAGCCTGCCCAGCTATGGGATTACAGGTGTATGCCACCACTCCCACCCCAACTCTGTGGCTGGTACCACATGCAGTGCCTCGTGCCCGGAATTAAACCACAGTTCTGTATTTGCCTAAGCACTGAGCTATCTCGCCAGCCCCCAAGAAAGATACATTTGAAGCTTCATAGGAAAAGGGATACAATTCAAGACCATAATTTTAAATGAAATAAGTCAGACACATGAGATTATCACATGACTTCTCTTCTGTGATGATTTGTAATCTGTTTCTCTCTCTCTCTCTCTCTCTCTCAGATCCATAGGAAGTATGGAGATCTTTTTCAAATGGAATGAGGAACAAGTGAGAGAATGAATGGGACAGGAAGCAGAGGGAAGGAGATGGTTTTTAAAAAAGACCTGAAGGCAAAAATGTTGAAAATAGACCTTTTGCTCAGGGGCTGAGGTTCAATCCCCAGGGCTGTCATGCCAGCCCTGCCCCCAGGGCATGCTGAGATGGCAGTTGAGACTGGGCATGGTGGCTCACACCTGTAATCCCAGCCCTTGGGAAGCTGTAAACATAAGGATCACTACAAGTCTGATCTAGTAGTGAGGCCTTGAACACCTTGTAGACCCTTCCCTAAAATACAAAAACAAAAGACCTTTTGCAAAGGGAAGGGGGGGGATCAAGAGTTAGAAGGAGCAAGGGGATTGGGAGGGGTTGGGCATAATAAAAGGAAATTAAGATGCATTATGTTTGTGTACCAACTCCCCATGATAAATGTGATCATTATGAGATGCAAACTCAGACTAATAAAAATGAAGTCTCCTAATTTACCCTAAATGCTTACTTTTTTCCTGAGTTGTATTTCTGTAAAAGCTTTTAAGTCAGAGCTTTGGTTTCATTGTTCTTCTTTGGACATTTATTTCATACCAATGTTACTATGATCACTAAATCTAAATATGCTCTGACTACACATGTTTGGGATTGGATTCCTTCCAGCAATGCAGACAGAAAAAACTTCTTCATTGTTGTTTGAATATACGCTAGAAAGAAAAATCATAGACTGACCCATGGCTGTGCATCTCCCTGAACTTGGCAAAGCAGAGTTTGTTCTAAAGTGGTCTCATTCTTGGCCTTAATACTATAAATATTTTTTCATATTTCAGAGTTTATTGTAACCCAAAGAAAAGTACTGATTAAAATGTTTTCACTTATAGTACTTAGGATTGCACTTTTGGCTGACATCTCCAAAGAAATAATGTAAAGTGCCTGTAATTTATCTGTCCTATCATTTCAAACATGTGATATATCAGAATGGGATAGTTTGGTTTTTTTTGTGACCAGCTCAGCCCACCCTGGGGGTCGGGCTGGCTCAGCATGTGATGCTGGGGATGGAACTACTTGCCTAAGCTTGCTTAAGCAGGTGCTTTAGACCACTGAGCTATCTTGCCAGCCCCAGAATAGCATATTCTTAATCTCCTTGGGAAAATAATAGCTGCCGTGTATCCAGCCCTCCATATGTGGTAGGCACCATCATAAGCAATTTGTGTATTTCACTCACTTGGTTCTTCCAACGTTGGCATTTTATTTGTTGCTTTTATTTGTTAGTTCCATTTTGTAAGTACAGATGTTCAGGCCTTCAAAGGCTTACCATTTTGCATTCAGCCACACAAATAGGTGTCCATGCCCAGGACCCAAGCAGGTGGGACAGACAATCATGTTCATAATTCATGCGTGACACTGCCACTTCAGAACCTAATGCAGAGCGTTTTAGGTTATAAATTTTAATACTTATGGAAACTGCCATGAGACTTACATTTCTTTATGTTGAAGTTAACTTAAGTATTCTATTGTATCATTATATATTAATATAATCAATGCATATATTAATATAATACTTAATATATTAATATAATAATATATTTTATATGTATATATTAGACTCCTGGGGTTATGTATCATATTTTTTAAATTTCATTGAGAAAGAAGTAGCAATGAGGCAATTTCAAAGCAGGTCACTAGTACAGTTACAATAATTAATACATTGCATATTGCTGTCTTCATAGTAATTATTCATACTACAAGATGCAGAAATGTTATCTTAGTACAAATCTTTCTTTTCATTGAACTAAGAGAAAGTATTAGTGTATCTAACCTAACTAATTTGTATATACAGATACATTTTTTTTCGCTACAAAATGGTCCTTCATTTATATCCCACTTTTTTAGTTAGTTTTGTCAGAGATGGGTGTTCCATTGCCATTCAAATATCGTAGGTGCATGAGTTCAGCAAAATAATCCAATATAGTCCAGTAGTTCAGATTTGACTGACCTTGTCAGATATAAAAGTTACATTTTTGTTACATAGGTCTTGCTTTATCTTGGATTAACTATCCAGCAGAAATGTGTAAACATGAGGTATAAAAAGTAAAGCCATATTAACATGCTGAGCTGTAAAAGGCTCAAGTCAACAATGTCTTTTTTTTTAATTGGCCTTCTCTTTTAATCAACTACATACTTTGTTACAGAATTCTCAAGAAAGGTTCAATTATCATTTTAGCCCCAGAGTTCAACCAAGAAAATGTGTACAGAAAGCCACAAAGGAACTAACTGGAGCTTCATCTGCCCAGTTTTTCCAAAAGCAGAAGTCGAGAGTGGCTCTTCTCTCAGTTTTGGCATAGTTGCACTCCTTGAACTTCAGGGAAGGAGACAGAGTTGGGAATCACCAACACCAAATCTGTCTCCAGCTCCCCATTCTTCCAAACTGGGCTTTCATCATCTATAGCATTCATACATTTCCCATACATCACAGAGCTAATGCATTGAAATGAACTTCATTCTTGAAGGAAGTTTGCCAACTCCACAGTTAGCCTTTTAACCAATCCAAGCCCATGAGTCCTCCTACCAATGACAAGCAGCCTCTGCAGCAGCATCTGGTCTCATCCCTTCCTGTCCGGCTACCACAAAGCTGGCCTCTTTCAGGACTCCTCAAACCCCCCTCATCCTCAACTCATCCTGAAGGAAGGCTTCCCAGGTCCTTGAAAAAGCTAAGTTCATTAATGAGTCCAAGGGTAGATTGGAGAGAACTGTAAGAGGAATGATCTAGATAAAAGTCATCTAATTAAAATGGACCTTAAAAGAATCAAAAGTGAATTACATGACATTACCAGTTCCGTGGATAACTCATTTTGCAGAACTGGGGATTGAACTCAAGCCCTTGTGCCTGCCAGGGAAGCGCTTATTCCACTGAACTATCTCCCCAGCCCAAAGATAATCCATTTCTGACAGTTGATGGACCTATAGAGGGTGCTGTCACTTGGAGTCCAGAGCTTACATTAAGACTCACACTTGATGTTGTACATTGCCTGAGTTCTGATAAATGTGTGTCATGTATAGACCATGGTAGTATTATAGATAATGTTTTCATGACCCTAGAATTCCTGTGTTTTACCTGCTCATCACTTCCTAACCCCTTGATCCCAAATAAGAAATGATCCTTTATTATCTGCATAGACTAACCCTTTCAGAATGCCATTTGGCTAGCATACAACGTACAGCATACAACCTGTTCCTACTGGCTTCTTCATTTACTAATAAATTTTTTCAATATGTATCTATGATTGACAACTCATGTAATTGGACTGATGAATAATTTTCCATTTGGGCATTAATCCACAGTTCATCTGCTCAGCTGTGAGGACATCTTGGTTATTTCTGCTACATATAAACATCCCTTTGCAGGTTAATCTGTGGACGTAAGTTTTATGCTCATTTGGTAGGTGCCAAGAAATTCAGTTTTGTTTATTTCTATAAGAAACTATCAAATTGGGCTGGGGAGATAGCTCAATGGCCTAAGAGCCTGCCTGGCAAGTGTAAGATCATGAGTTTGATCCCTGGTATGAAAAAAATTAAAACAAAATAAAGAAATAAAATTAAAATCTGGATGTGCACTCCCACTTTCATGTTTTCTAGGCAGTGAAAGGAGGAGATGTACATCTTCTATGTGCTTACTGAGGCTTTGGAAGCAGAATCCGCACCCCCCACACAAGACGGACAATTAATGGTGCTTGTGGTTTGCTAAATGCCGGAGTAAAGCTGACACATTTAATAACCACAGGAGCCTTTTACTGCCACTGGAGTCATAAGACTGCAATCACAATTCGTGTTCTATACCAGCATTAAGCTAGTGCGATAAAGCAATGTGGAGAATTCTGGGATGTCCTCGTTCTCCTTAAGAGGTTGTTACTGTTTTTATATCTAGTTGTTTGGAATTTTCTTTCTGTTTCTCATTGTTTCCTTTAGTGGCAAGGAAATGTATAAATGAGATAGCTGAGAGAATAATTGTTATTTCAATATGTTTGCAAAAAGTAACTATATAAATAAATATATAGCCAGGTTGCCATGTAGACATAGCATAACAATCATTTGTGCTTTGATACTATCATAGAAAGTAGTAATTCAGTTGCTGCTTCCACCTACGTATCCACGGGAATCTTCTAATTGAGAAGATCTTGTGGATGCACTTGGGGAAATATTTAGTTGAACCTTCCTGTTTTCAATGAAGTGAAAACAGAAAAGAAATGATTTTTTAAGAAAAAATTAGCAAGGAGTAAAACTTGAATTGTCTGCTTTCCAACCCTCACCATCTTTTGTGTGGATGAGAAATGGTCCCTGCAGGAGCTCCTGTCTTGAAGCCCAGCTTATTGGTCCAGTTCCTGAACTTGTGGCCCACAGGCTAACTGTGGTGACATCCCATGCTGTGAGCCCTCATGATGTCCCCCACCCTGTGCTCTCTCCACATGCCCTTGCACGAGTTGCTGCAGAAAGAATGGTCTAGGAAAACTGGATTGTTAAGGAGGCACGAACCTTGTCATTTGTATATCTAGGCCTCAAGAGTGTTCACTTGGAAATCTACCCATTTTGCTCTTTTTCATTTTTTATTTGAGATATCTCAAATGCCACTGTGATATCTCAAGATCCTACTTTTCTTTTTTAACCCTAAGGGCCTTCATATAAAAGTGCTTCTTTTCCTTGTATGATTACTAGATTTATTGTCTTTGTATTTCCTTTTTTCAGTGTATTTAATTAGGTTCTTAAGAAATTTACAACACTAATTCATGAGGATAAATTCATTTGTCAGAGCAAAAATGGATCACACATAGCCCCAGAGCTGAGGAATAGCTTTGATTTTTTGCTAAAATCTGTAAGTCTACTGCTTTCTGATCCACCTTACACTGTTCTGAAATCTGCTATAGTTTTCAATGTCAAAGATCTCACCCTTCTGGTGTCTGGGTTTCCACAGCTGCTTCTTCTTGCAGTAAGCATCAGTGAGGTGTTTGGGGATTTTCATTTTCCTGATATCAATTTTTGTAGAGGTAATCGTGACAAATTTCTGGTGTGTTCTTTGTAGAGGAACATGATCAAGGCTAAGAGGCCCAGTGACAAGTAGCAGGCCACTGGCCAACTGCTTCAGGAAGCCCACTCTCTTGCCTCTGTGACACCCGGTGAGGATGACTGAGATAGTGCCAGGAGTGGTGCTAGCTCAAAGTTCCCTCACATGCTGACTCAAGGGTTTCTTGCTGTGGCTCAAGAGCTTTCAGGACACATCTTCAGTAGGGTAGAATCTAGTCATTTTTCAAAGCTTGACCACTGGGATACCTCCATTTTTGTCTCCACTGACTGGTTTTGTAACCATAGCAAGAACTTTCTCCTTTTTCTTCTCAACCTTTGATTCAGCATCTGCGTACTTTCTCTTGTACAAAGCCTTCCTGGCTATACATAGCAGATCGGGAGTATCTACCAATTCCTCTAACCAGGACAGGATTTTGGCTGCAGTACGGCTGCCCCTTCTTGGACCTTTTTGCCTTCACCTTACCCTTTTACCAGTACCACTGGCAGCAGCCTTCTTGGCTTCAGGTTTCTTCTCTTTAGTGTCTGGCTTCTCAATTTTTTTATCTACTGTCTTGCAAGATGGAAGGAACTAAGTTTCTGACTTCTGGTGTATAAGCAGTCTTCTTTGTATTTTCTTAATCACGGTTCTTAAAGATTTGCACATCTATTTGGAAGATATACTGACTACAAAAAGAAGATTCTTGTGATACCTGAAAAATGGCCAGTTCTACAAGCTGTCTTTACAGAATATATTCATTTGCCTTTGTAAGACTAGGGAGGTAAGAGGGCCACTCATCTGACAGTGGTTCCCACCTCAGCAAAGAGCCATGTTTGAATCACTCATAAACTAAAAATCTAGCAGTCAACTTTGTGTGCGTCTTCCACTATTACTCATATTTTAGTCTATCAGTTAAGTTTAGCAATCTGTCATTTTTGCCTACTGCCATCCATCAGCTCCCTCCTCCCAGGGTCTATGATCTTAGTGTGATGACTGCAGGGGCTGTGAGTATATCTCTGTGACCGTGTCTCATCTCCACTGTCCCTACTCTCATTTTCTCATTAGGACTTCTGTTTAGAATAAAGCCAAGAAAGACCACTTCAACCCAGGCTCTGTTTTCTTGTCTGACCAATGGCCACATTCTTGCTTGCTCCCTGTGCTCTTTGAGGTGCACATGCTGGCACCTCCGGAGCAGCCAGCTCTCCCAAGACTTTAAGACCTGTGTGCGTGGAAGCCCCAAGGGCAGGTGCTGCATTCAGATCTGGATTTCTGTTCAACCTGAGCAAGGGGCAGGTAGCTGGGGCCCCACTCCCCGGCATCCTGGCTCCCTCACACTGCCCTCTTCCTTTACCTTGCAGCATTGCTGTGCTGTCTGATCCAGTGTCCTACTGCTTTGCTTCTTGGTGCTTCCTCTCCCTAAAATATCAGCTCAACAAGAGCTTGTTATTGGGGCCAGGGAGATGGCTCAGTAGAATAAGTGCTTCATTGGCAAGCACAAGGATCTAAGTTCAATCCCCGATTCCACCAAAAAGAAGAAGATGAGAGCTTGTTATCATTCTGCATGTGCCCAGAACACACTCTATGCAGACAAGCAGGTTTATTCTATTAGCTGTATGAACAATATTAATATATTTAATATTCTATTTCTTCAAAGGAAAATAATGGGTCCCCTTGCTTTTATTCAGGGTTAATGGAGACCTTATTTTCTGTTTGCAGTGAATAATTCAATATTTGTCCAAAAATACAGTTAATGTTGAATTTATTTTAAAATATCTTGGTAAAAGTCACCTTGCTATTACTCGTCCTCCAAATGTGTCCCCTATCTTTGACTGCATTTCTCATATCTTTTTGGCCACATCCTGAAGCGGTTCTGAAAGATGTCTTTTGTGAGACTATTGTTGAGCAGTCCCAGCTGCCTCATGTTCTGGCCCAGTTCAGAACATCTACCTTTATGATATTTTGACTTTGGGGCAGTTAGAAGTCTCCAGACACCAGATGCATTGGACACAGTGGAAGACACACTAGGATGCTTTCACAGGCCTGCTTGCCCATCTCCTGGTGACACTCAGTAGAGCATTCTCCAATTTTTAATGCCACCTTGTAAAGATTTGGAGAAGGACTTGCATAACTGCTTCTTAGAGTAGAAGAATGATAGGGCGAGGTTGTTTAATGCAAAGAAGAACATTTTGAAGGGGATTCATGGCAGTGTGTCTTTATTTTAATAAATTTTTAACTTTTAAAAATTTATTTTTTGTCTTGTTAAGATGTCTTGAAACTGTCTGATTGACATTTGTAGTTCAAGAAAATAAAAAATAAATAAATAAAAATTTCTAATAATAAAAATTTATTTTTCTTACTTTATATATAAAAATCCCACCTTAAGGCTCAGGGCAGGACTCTCATGGGCAGCATCTTGATATGATTCATGCCACTATGTGAATATAAACAAAAAATAAAGTTCCTTTAGCTGTTCTCTACTTCTTATTCTTCTCACTTGGCTGAAGAATAACCCAATGGTAACTAATCCCAGAGCATAGAAATGAAGTTGGTGGGCTCTCAAGCATGGTCTTTGTCGAAAAATAAGCAGTTATTTCTCCTGATCAGGATTTGTGGCGAGGACATTAAAAATGAACAGGGAAGCTGTTGGCGAGAGATAATGACCTGAATGCGAGCTCTTGATCCCAGGTTCTTATCTTGCGGCTTGACAGACACAAGCAGCCTGAGAGGCTGAGTTGTCGTAAAGTACTGATTTGGGGAGTGATTCTCTAAGAGAACTAGTGTCAAGCTTGTGGAGGATACCCAGGGGTGGCTGAAAAAGGAGGGCCAAGGCCACAGGGAATCTGGGGAAGCACTAGGAGCCCCATGGCTGCTGCTGCTGTCCAGGAGCTGCTTGCCGCAATCCCTGCTGCAGTGTGCCAAACATGATCACTTCTGACCCTGCTGTGTGTCTGTTGCCAGATGGAAGGAGGACGCGTAAGGCTGACTGATGCTCTTGAGGAAAGCCAGGGAGGAGTCTGGGGAAAGCTCGAGAGCAAAAACAAAAATGTTCTTTTCCCATTCAGAGCACATATACAGTTGTGCCAATGCTGCTGCCATGGGCCTCCCTAGAACCAGAGTCTAGGATGGACCCAGAAGTTTGCCCCAGCTTACAACAGTAGTGATGTAAGATCTCACTGGGCTCTTAGTTTGCTATACCAGTGACCACTATTTAATGAAATCAGCAAAACAAAGTAAGCCCTGCCAAGAATGTAAGGGATCTACACTGAATCTGTGTTATCTTATTTTCTAATAATTCTTACATAGTGAGTGGTGTGATTTTTTGTTTGTTTGTTTGGTGGAACTGGGGCTTGAATTCAGGCCCTTGTGCTTGCCAGGGAAGCGCTTATTCTACTAAGCCAATTCAGTAGTGGCCCTAGTGACGTGATTTTAACAATGACTGAGAAAAAGGAAAAACATTCTCCAATAACAGAAATTATCATTACTAGCAGTTTAAGATACAAAGCCCACAACCCTTTCATTTTGTAGTACTGAATCTCCTGGGATGGATTAGCTTTTTGAATTCTTTGTATAACTCTGTGCATAGTCGTGTTCTGAGCAGATTTCTAATCGACCTGAATTGACCTAACAGGCTGCATTGCCTGGGAGATATTTCTGGTCCAGAATCTTGGCTAATGTAAGCCTGTGTTGGCTCTGAGGTGTTTTCAGAGAGCCTAAACTACTCTTCTAAGAACTGCTGACTGCAGCCCTAATTGTTTTCTGAACTAGTTTCCTTTCTCTACCCACCCCAGTTCAGTCACAAGTCACATGCTGCCCGAGGCGCGTACTTCCTTGTCTGTTACTCTGGCTAAAGCGCCCAGACCTAACCAGAGAGGCTGAGGACGCCTTGGTGATGACCCAGAGGGACTGCAGATGATAGTTTATTTTTCCCTGATGCTGTCTGGCTGTCTTGGCATTGGCAAAGTTGCTCACTACCAGTGTCTCTAATCACAGTTCTAAGTATGAGGTACCCATGGCCCTGGTGTCTCGGCAGAAGGGAACTGGCAGGAAAACAGTCTCTCACTATGCCCCCAGGTAGCCTGTCTGCACCTGGCATTACCTGGCATCCTAATGCCTGTGAAGTAATCTTTCCGATTTGTATTTGGGCAAAATGCCAGCCCAACAGATGGACAGGAGTGTACAAGCCAAGAAATTATGTATATACATTGGGTGTATAGACGAACAGAAGCCTTTTCTAGCAACATCCAAACATCTGTGTGCACGAAGCTTTGCATGTGCTGTTGACATCCTCTGCTGTCACAGAGGGTGGGCTTTGTCAGAGAGGCACAAATGAAGACTCATCAATTTCGTGGAAATTGTCACATAAAATAAATTTATTTCACCGTGGGTAAACGGAGCATACAAAGAATATTATGAATTACTTTGTTATATCTCACAATCTTAAAAATTTATTTTAGTAGCACAATAACAAAAAAATTTGGACATTACAGAAAAAATAAAATTAAGACCCAGGACACTTTCTACCACTTTTTAATCATACGCTTGTATTTGGTGTTTTCATATCTAATGCCTACCACAGATGGACAGACAGTAGCTTTTGCACTGTTGCAAGGCTGTCTGATCTCCAGCTCAAGAGACTGTATCTCCTACCTCCATTCATTTTTAATTTTTTTATTAAGTGAATTTTTGGAAAATAGTTGGGCATCTTAAACTTTTTTTTAAATACAGATTATTTGCTTTGGTGCTCAGTTTAAAAATGTTCAATCTGGGCCAGCCAAATAGCTCAGCGGATTAAAGCACCTGCAAGCAGGTACAGGGGCCAGGGGTTCAATCACTGGGCCTGCTGTGGTGACCCCGCCCCCCAGGGCATCCTCAGATGGTGATTTAAACTGGGCTTGGTGGTGAATGCCTGTAATCCCAGCTCTTGGGAGGCTGTAAACATGAGGATCACTATGAGTCTGATATGTGTAGTGAGACCCTGTAGATCCTGCACTAAATACATTATTTAAAATAAAAAACAATTCAGAGTATAACAACTGAGTTCCATGGTCAGTTGAACCTGAAATACTGACCTGCACTGTTTTGACCACAACTGCTTGGACAATAATCCATCTCTTAAATTAGCGTGTCTCCTGCTAGCCTTATAAGGAATTTGATTATTAACAATAGTGGTTTTGTGTATATGAAAGAATTTAACAACATTCAGTGTCTAACAATCATCTGAATAAGATGATGTAAGCTCTCCATGGTAACAGACTGCTGTCTAGGAGGTGAATTCTGGTGCAGCTGTATTGGAGAGCATGAAACAGAGATTTAATGGACAATTCACAGTGTCAGGGTTCTAGGCCACAGTGTTTACACATATTAACTTACCACTAAGGCTGCATATCTGCTTTAACAAATGTAAGTCCCACATGTGCCTCAGAGCATTCCCTCTGAACAGGGCTGAGGACAGACTGATTGTCTGCTCATCTGAAGTGTGTGTCTCCTGTTGCATACTGACGCCTCTGTTTCCCTCTACATTTGGTAGATTTTTCTCAAAACAAAATATCACAATACATAAAGGCTTAGCGCACCCGTTATAACTGATTTCAGAGAGTATAAGGTGATTTTTCTGCCCTTTCTATCTTGATTTGGACTAGATGCTTAGAATGTCTTCATTCCCAAGCATGGGACCCAGATGAAGTTCTGGGGAGGCAAGGGACTGGAGTCTCTCTCACATGGCTCGTGGACTCCAGGGAGCTAGCTTGGTCTTCTTCACCTGGTAGTATAAGATAAGAAATGACACTGATACGAAAGGACAAATACCTATACACACACACTTCCAGGCTCTGTTTTATCACTTCTTTTTTGTTTTGTTTTGTGTTTTTTGTTTTCAATTTTTCAAGTTTTTTTTTAATTTTATTGAGAAAGAAATAGCAATGAGACAGTTTCAAAACAGGTTAGTAGTACAGTTACAATAATTAATACATTGCATATTGTTGGCTTCTTGTAGTTATTCATAGTATAAGATGCAGACATGATAGCTTGTCTAAACGCTATTTGTTTAAAACTTTCTTCTCATTGAACTAAGAGAAAGCCGTATATCTATCCTATTTTGTACACACACACACACAGACACACACACACATATTACAAAATGTTCCTTCATTTACATCCCCTTATTTTTGTCAGAGATGCATATTCCATTGCCATTCAAATAGGTGTGTGAATTCAGCAAAGTAATCCAATATAGTCCAGTAGTCCATAATAGTAGTGGATTATCTACAGGACTGGCAATGTCAGAAATTGTTGACTTGAGCCTTTTACAGCTCAGCATATTAATATGACTTTACTTTTTATACCTCGAGTTTATACTCTTCTGCTGGATGGTTCAAGACCAAGATAAAGCAAGACCTATATAACAAGAAATGTAAAAAAAAAAAAAAAAAAAAAAAAACAAGAAATGTAACTTTTGTATCTGACAAAAACAAGAGACAAGAAAAAAGTGTCATAGGACTCTGTTGCTACAATTTGTATATGGTTAGATTTCTAAATTTCTGTGTAAAAATATGTAATTGTCTATCTCTACTTATTTATGTTTATTAACATATTTATGTTTCACATTCTGTAGGTATTTAAAGTTTATCATATCAACAAAAGATCTATAAACTGCTGTACAGGGTTTCAGGGTAAATCCTGAGGGGATTTATCACTTATTTTAATTATCTTTGAAGTTAGGGCAAATCCTATGACCAAGCCCAGCTGTATGGTCAGAGCAGTGTGAATACAGGAAGCCCTAACCAAATGGAACCGTTGTGCCACCCATGTGCTTGATGCAGTGCTCTGTCTTCTGCATTTAGTTTTCTTTCGTCTGTTTTATGATCATATAATGAAGAAAATCATATCTCTAGGCCAATCCTTTCTGACTCAGGTATAAAATATTTGTACCCTAAACTGCATTTTTATGTATAATGAATGTGTATTAATTTGTTGACATTTTTCTCAGCTTTAACTTTGCCAATAGTCAGTCTCTGAGTATGTGTATTCTTGGAGAAGAAGCTATAAATATTCCTTTAAGATGATCAGTATTAGATGGGATTTATGGAATTGATGTTCGTGTTGCTGATAGCTGGTCACTCAGTAGAAGCAACTGATTACATTCCGGATCCTAATTAAATAATAGACATGTTAATTCTTCAGTGTAGTGGAGACTTGAATGTGAACATTAAGAGATAGAAATTGAGCCATACGTGATTTGATAGAAACTATAATTTTCTAGTATATGGCTCTTTTGTCAGCTGTGTTGACATCACTGTAAGAGGTCCTGAGGAGTTAAACATGAAAGCAGCATGTTAAAAATAAGAAAATAAGTGCTGTGCAGTGATGCCTCCTCATGCTTGCAGTCAAGGCTACTCCTGCAGAAGCTGTGCCGTGCACCTCCTCCACCAGTTTCCAGGGCAGAGTGTGTGCTTGTGGATCGTCTGTGTTTTACTGCTGCAGCACATGCATGCAGTGTCTGTGGAACCAAATGGGCATTGTGCATTGTGGACTGTGCACTCAACTTCTGTCCTCCGGCGTGGCCACAGGTGTCCTTCAGGAGGCCCAGCCTCTGCAGCTATTTCCAGGCTCAATCTCTCAGTCTCCCGCCACCACAAGAAAGTCCACTAGACTGATTTCAGTTAGAGGGATGTTTAGAGAAGAATGACAGGTTGGATTGGCCCTTTCAAACAAGTAATGCAAATAATAACTCAGTTTCATACCTTTATACCAGGGAAGTGTGTTTGTATCTGTGTGTATCTGTGTGTCTCTGTGTGTGTCTGTGTGTTTCAAAGGACAGATATGATTGGAACTTTTTCTTTAGAAAAGTCTTCATCTGTAACAGCTCAGATCCTTTCTTATACTGTTAACATGACTCACATAGCTCCACACTGATAAAGCATAAGGACATCCTCTTGGATCTGAACTGAATCACTGATTGTTATGGAAAAATTTGCCTCCTACTATGGCAGTCCAGTTCCATAACTACTGTTCTAAAACACATACAACATCCTTTTTGTAAGTGTCACATAATGGCTCTCTCGGTGGGATCCTACAGTTTCCCAGTAGTCTAAAGTTGGCCATATTATTACACATGTGTAAGATTCTAATGCATAGGATTTTCTACTTTTTATTTATACACTAAAAGATATTTGAAAATCATGGCTGGGGAGATAGCTCAGTGGAATAAGTGCTTGTCTGGCAAGTGCAAGATTATCAGGTCTCTCCCTGTTACTACCAAAAGAAAAAATAATGCATTCATTCATAATTTAAATATATTCATCCAAATGATGTTGTTTGTTAATCATCTTCATGGCCAAAGTAAACTCCTACCTCTTATTCTATATTACTACCTTTGCTTTTTTGTAATGCCTTAATCAATATCTCAGGAAATGTAATATGATATTCTACAGGGTACTTTCTTGATGAAAGAAGCAATTATAATTTATATATATATAATATATATATATAAATATATAAATGTATATTCATTATAATATATGTATATTTTTTGGATCAGTTTCTATATATCAGGTGTCCCTCCCTTACCATAGAAGTTACATTCTATGCACCCCTATGATAATTGAAAATCAGTAAAGGAGCAACATTATCTTTATTTTAGTATTTATACATATTTTAAGGCTTTATAAACCCTTCCCACACTTTTTTTTATGTATTTAGTACAGGATCTACAGGGTCTCACTACACAAATTGGACTTTTAGTGATCCTTCTGTTCTCAGCCTCCCAAGTGCTGGCATTACAGACACGCACCACCCTGCCTAGTCTCAATTACCCTCTCAGCTTCCCCACCCCAGAGGAGGGTGCAGCACAGCCAGGGATTGAACCCCAGTCCCTATGTCTGCCTAAGCAGGTGCTTTAATCTGCTGAGCTATCTGGCTGGCCCTCAAAAATTATAGTTTCCCACACTCCTTTCCCACACTTTTAAAAATACTTCTGATGTTCCTAACCATTTTCTAAACTCATAAACCTACATATTTTTAACAACATACATATATAATACAATACTGCAGAACCCCTGCAATATAGCAAAATCTGCAATAAGTAATTTAGATTAGTATTTTTTGAAAACCTGAGAAACACTGAGTCCACAATAACTGAAATAGCAAGGGATTAGTGTATGTATCTTTACATACGTCTTCTGAGTTAGGTGTTTTATGTGCAAGATTTATAAAAGAACACAAATTAAAGGTTTATTTTCTTAATTTACATTTTATGTTGTGTTTTGAGCTTGAAGAACTTCACATTCCTTTTTAACTCTTCTCTGGTTGTATTTTTTTTTTCTTCTAGGACTACAACGATGAAATCCGTCAGGAGCAGCTGCGTGAATTATCTTACTTAAATGGCTCAGAGGACTCTGGTCGTGGCAGAGGGATCAGAGGCAGAGGGATCAGGATAGCCCCCACGGCACCTTCAAGGTACACTGGCCCCCGTTTTAAGTAATTGGGCAGCATAGTGCCAGTGGCAGCCATCTGCTGTCCTACTGTCTGGCAAGACCACAACCAGCTCCAACCACAGTCCAGCCACAACAGAACAATGACTCTTGTGCAGCGGTGACCTCTTGCATCTTAACTCATCATACACCAGAGTGGCCCCCATTTGTAGGTGAGAAGCTAAGACACCGGAGGTGTATGGGGTGCTCCTTAAGCTCCCACAGGCAGTCTGATTCCAGAATTCCCAATTTGACTTTTTAGCAATTACCCTTCAAAATTAGAAATGTGAACTCAACACTCTCTACTCTCCTGTTTTATCTCCTGGATTAGAGTAAATAGATACACAAATATTGGCCACTTTAGCAGGATAACCTTGCACCAAGGGAAACATATATTGCATCTGTGCCTTACAAAGCCTTTGAATTGACTTAATCTTTGAAGAAAAAAGGCAGATCAGCAGATCTAAGTAATACATATGGCCCCAACCAAGAACACCAGCTTGCTTTCCTATTGGAAAAGCTAGATGGAGTGTGGACACATCTGGTCCTTGGTGGTCAGAGAGAATCTGATTTGGTTTTATTTACTTTGCCACTGATCTGGACCTTTTCTCTGTTAGAATTGGTTTTGCAGGATTTGTACTTGTCAAACTTTTAAAAGAAAGTATAGGTTTGCAGAAAGTGAGAACAGAAACAAATAATGCTAACAGCCTTCAGACAGACTGTGGGCCCATTCTTCTCTTTCACCCTGTTATCATCAGCCTTTCCAACTGAAAAGGACACAAGTCTAGGATGATTTTTCATAAATCACTTAGAAATTAGCGCAAGAGATGTGCAGACTTGATTTGTATCTCAAATTACAGCCCAAATATTTTTAGCCACCACTGTCAAAACATCACAGATTTTAACAATTACATTATAAATACTTCAAAAAGTACTAAAATTTTCGGAAGTTCAGAATAATCTCCAAGTAAGATATCAGAGATAAAACTAACCTTTTCAGTGAAGTGTGGCAATTCTTAGAATTATTATGATTCAGCGTCTCTCTGCTAGATTGAACTCGTAGTGATCCACTTGTTTACAGCCTTCCCAGAGCTGCGATCGCAGGCACGTGCCACCTCACTCAGTCTCAGTCCCAGTCTCAGTGCGCGCCGGGGGTGGGGCTGATGCAGCAGGCCCAGGGATTGAACCCCTGGCCTCGTGCCTGCATGCAGGTACTTTAATCCACTGAGCTATTTGGCCAGCCCTTAGAATTAGATTTTACTAAAGGGAAAACTTCTAAAAAATACCCTAGAGCTTAATTTTTATATATTGATTTCCGAAAATTTCTGCACTCCTTTCTGAGCCTAGACCAATTGTACAAAACCACGTGCATTCTAGATTTTCTGTGGATGGACCATGAGATGATGCCATCATGAGCCGTCTTTGATGAATTTCACATATGAACTAAGACATATGAAACAGTTACTTTTTTAAAAAAAAAATGATGTATTTGGTACAGGGTATCACTATACAGCTCAGATGTTTCAGGTTCCCCAGCACTAAGATTACAGGTGTGTGCCACCACACCCAGTCTTGATGGCCAGCTCATTATGCCCAGGACAGGGCTGGAATGTCATGTCGTACCGGAGATCAAACCTGGGTCCTCGTGCTTGCTAGGCAAGCTCTTAGACTACTGAGCTGTTGCTCTGGCCTGAAGCAGTCACTTTTGTACTCAGAAGTACCAGTTTTAGGGCTGGATAGTTTTAGGACATATTACATGATAGAGACCTGAATCAAGCCCACATTCCATTCCTTCTGTATTCCTTGAAAGTAGAATAATTTAAAACATATTGTATTTATTTTTCTTAATAATGAAAATGATCATATGAATATATTTTTGTTCCATAATTAATAATATAACATTACAATTATAATTTAATTACCTATAAGATTTTAATTTCACTAACACTTTATTCTAAAATTTTAATTTTTTAGTAATTTCTTAAAGAACAGTGCATTATTTAGATATTTAGATATCACCTTACATAAAAAGTTTGATTGAAATCTTTTGTTTT